>LOEQ01016902.1:0-10398 GCA_001685075.1 Bramus lutescens | reverse complement strand
TGTGTGGGAGCCTAGTCTGTTTGAATGCTCACCTTCCTAGACCTCGATGGAGGGTGGAGGACCTTGGACTTCTCCAGGGTAGGGAGCCCTGACTTCTCTTTGGACTGGAAACAGAGGGAGAGGGGTAATGGGAGGAGGGGGATGAAAATGGAAGGAAGGGAGGAGGTGGAAATTTTTAATAATAATAATATAAACGATATTGGAAAAATATTTATATCTACTTCATCTTTTATCATGACTAAGGAAAACTATAACTATAAATTCTTCAACTCCATCAAAGACTTCAGAAGGACATAATATTCCATAAGTAAACAGGAAGTACATTGTAAGCAATTTCCAAAACTCTAGAATTGAAAGAGACATCTCGCTGCCTGGACAGTCACCCAAAGTTTTTTTTGTACATTTGGAGCATCCATTATTAGCCTACAGGCCCATATAGTATTCAGCAGACTTTTCCATGAAGCAGGAAATTTCAAAAAACAGGTCTGCTTATGTTGACAGTTTGCCAGTAACTTTCTTCTGTATCTTGCAATAAGTCTCACAGATTCTTTCATGAATCAGGAACCCCAAAGGATCATCTCACCTTTAGGCAAGTTCAACAGTTATGTCTCTGTGGATCCTTCATGTCCAGTTCATCTAACAAACTCCATTGAGAACATCTTTGATGTCCTCTTCCTCTTGAAGTAGATTGGTGCTGCCACGAACAGATGTGTCTCATGTCATAGAAGTCCTAATTTATTAAAATGTTTAAATGCCATATTCTGAAGATCTCTGAAAGATTTGAAGAATATCTATCAAATGGAAATATATCTCTATACATCTAGAAAATCTAACTAACATGACTACAGACTTGGCTATTTAAATTATTATCTATTAACTGAGATTTCTTAATTATACACTATTATTTTTAAATGAACTACACAAACAGAATACCTTAATCAAAGGCAGAAATATAGATATACAGTATAACAAAATTTACCTTAAATTTAAATTAATAAACCAAGAACTATACCAAAGCAAATTATTCATCTCTATAGCAGCAACTCTTAATATTTTATTTTATTCTATATGCTTTGTGTTTTGATTATTCTATGGCAAATGGATTTTTTTTTTGACCCAGTCTATTTGGTGTTCTGTTAGCTTCTTTTACCTTCATAGGGATATCCTTCTTTATGTTTGGAAAGCTTTCTTCTATGATTTTGTTGAATATATTTTCTGAGTCTTTGAGCTGGAGTTCTTATCTTTCTTCTACCCCTATCAATCTTAGGTTTGGTCTTTTCGTGATGTCCCAGATTTCCTGAATGTTTTGTATTAAGAAATTTTTGGAATTAATGTTTTATTTGAATTGTGAGTCCATTTCCTCTACAGTATCTTCAGTCCCTGAGATTCTTTCTTTTTTCTCCTGTATTCTGTTGGTTATACTTGTCTCTTGTCCATGTTCATTTAACCAGATTTTCCATATCCAGAATTCCACAAGTTTGTGGGGTTTTTTTTATTACATCAATTTCAGTAATCAAGTCTTGAATTGTTTCTTTCACCTGTTTGATTGCTTTATCTTAGTTTTCTTGGGTTTCTTTTTTGGGGGATTTATTAATTTCTTTCTTTTTTGTTTGGTTTCTCTTCCATTTTTAAGGGAGTTTTTCACTTTCTTTAAAGGTCTCCATCATTTTCATAAAGTTATGTTAACAGTTGTTTTCTTCTACTTCTTCTGGTTTATGATGATCAAGTCTTCCTGATGTGTGAACACTGGGTTCTGGTGTTACTATGTTGCTTCTTACGTTGTTGGAGGAATTCTTGCATTGGTGCCTGCCCATGTTTTCCTTCAAATGAAGCCAGCAGTGTCTTTGCATCTTGGTTCAATCCTTGCTGTGGCTGTCTTGAGTATTTGGGAGTTTTTCTCTTCAGTACTGGAGCAAGCTGTGTTTTAGAGTTCCACTGATATTGCCAAATAGCTGTGTTTTTAATGCTTGTGTTTGAAAAGAAGACAGATTTACAGCATAAAATTTTTTCTGATCTCTGTTCAAAAACATCACATTCACTTTTATATCTCAGCAAAGAGAAAGAGTCCTAGCAGCTGAAGATGATAAAAGGTTCAACTTCAGCAGCGTTGGACTCTCACTTCTGCTTCCCTAGGTAGTTTATGTCATGGCTTGTATCACTGTGGGAGGGGCATTCCTACCTTGTAGACAGTAATAAGTTGCAACATCTTCTGGCTGCAGGCCATCTATCTTGAGAGAATACTATGTTCTAGATCCACTGCCAGTAAACCTTGATAGGACCTCATCTGCCAACCTGCTTGCATCATAGATCAGGAGCTTGGGAGTTTTCCCTGGTTTCTGCTGATACCATGATAAACTATTGTAAATGTTTTCACTGGCCTGGCATATGATGGTAACACTGTCTCCCAGAGGTGCAGACAAGGAGCATGGAGACTGGGTCATTTGGGTTTCACATCTGGCACCTGAGGATGGAAAATTGGAAACAAATTTCCACACAATTAATTACATTAAGAGAACTTTCCTTGAGACCAGGCATGACCACCATACTAAACTGTGTACATTTCCAATGATGTCTTCCTTACCTGTAAGCCAGAGCAGCAGCAACCACAGGAGAGGAGTGACTGACCTCATGTGTGTGCTGTGACCCGTGTGAGTCTGACTCCAACACAGGGTTTGACCAGTCTATGAAGAAGTGTTCAGGACAGTGGGCTGTTCTCTGGGCACATGCAAATCAGCAATGGCTCGATACAGTCGCAGGATTGCCCAAGAGATTAATTATAGGCCTGTGTTCCTCTCAGGTCAGAGATGCAGCTTATGTTTATTTGTAAGGAATGTGATCCCCTTTAGGCAAGAAGGAAGAGCATGAACTGCACTTTCCTTTGATTCCTGTTCTGTGTAATGTAGAATTACCTTTTGATGTTTCCCTCATTTATAGGAACTGTCAGATATGGTACAATTCTAGAAATTATATAAATCTTTACAGGGTCAAAGGTGTACTTAATGATATACTTAACATTTTAAAGTGGCAGGGATAGTCATGTTTATGACCTAATGTGGTTTGATGGTAAAGATAATGTGCTAGACACAACTTCTCTACTGTGGTAGCATTAAGAGTTGGGTGAATCTTTAAATAGTGTGTTGTACTGAAATGCAGATACAACATTTGGTATCACTATACAAAAATGATATTGTGACTTTTCTGTGATCCCATTAATAGGAAGCACAGAATGAACTACATGTATCTCGACATGCTCCTGCCTCTGCCTATAGCTGTGTATAATTTTTCCTTTCTATTACTGTAGTCAAACCCAAAGGGCAATGTACACTGTTAAGAAAAGGTTTGCTTAGCTCTGAGAATTAGAGCCTGAGTATACAAAGTTTTGTCTTACTTATAAGACATTGTTGCTGAAACTTTGAAAACATAACATCATGTTGAATGACACCATGCTGGACTCTTCTCAAAACAAAACAAAATGATCACGTTGTATCAGGAGAAAGATACTGACATCTGAAGGAGGATTAATTATTATTCCTTTGCCCATGAAAACCACTCTGAAGGGCAGAGTTTTATCTGTGAAAACCCAATGCAAAACTTCTCAGGAGCCACCTATATTGCTTTTGTTGCATTTATGATGTGGTTACATGTGCTTTGTTTTCCCCATGTGAGGAATGAAAAATGTAAGATTCTAAGCTTTCCCATACAGCACTTCTCCTACCCAGGTTCTTGAAACCATAGACATTGGTATGTCATGATATTCCTCCTCAATTCATGACTCTTCCATTCTGAGAAACCTGTTGTCTGACTTTAGGCTCCCAAAGAAACATGCTCAGCATTCGTTGCAACATAAGGAGAGGAGTTCAGAACCTGGTAGCTGCTGCTGAAAATATTCTACATGGACACAAACTGTTCAACTATGAAAATGAATCCTGTTGTTCTTGTTCTTCCAGGAGGAAGACTTTACCAGAATTTCTGCCATTGTTGACTGTTTTTTCTTAGAAGCTGGAACATATTCTGTGCCTTTAGAATATGCCAAGAGCATAGGATATCTAATGTCAAATAGGCAACTGTTAGGTTCTCCAGTTCTGAAGGAAGACAAAGGTTTTTTGAAAAGTAACGGAGGGCAGAAGCAGTGAGGCAATAAACATTTTTCAGAATTAGGTATGTGTAACTGCAAGCTCATTCCGTTTTAATGAGAAATGGGAAAGTTCCTGATCTTATATGTCTTTGATGGAACTAATTGGTCAGAGCCTTGAATAATGCTGAGTGAGGCAAGCTGGATAATGATCAGTGCCTTCCTTATTATTGTCAGGTCCTTATTTTTTTTCTCTCTCTTTCTTTTTTCTTCCCTTTTTTCTTTTTCATTCTTTTCTTCCTTTCTCTCTCTCACTTACTTTCTCTCTTTCTCTCCTCCTTTTCATGTCCCTCCCAATAGTAGCAGCAAGGAATACTGCACTTAATAAATCCATCCAATTACAGAAGTGAATTAGATTTCATCATATTTTTGGAATTGTATCAGAAGGACAGTCAAGGTCTGCTGTAGAATTATAACTAAAATGCATTAACAGGACCAGAATAAATATCAAAAAAACTCACACTACTATTCTTAGAAAATTCTACACTGTCATATTTTACCTAGTTTTGTTTTTTGAGACAGGTCTTCTCTACATAACTTTGGCTATCTTGGAATTCACTATATGGACAAGGCTGGACTCAGACTCAGAGATCTGCCTGCCTCTGCTTCCCAAGTGCTGGAAGTAAAGGCATGCACCACCACTTTCCAGCTACACTGACATGTATTAGGCCGCAGAAAGGAATGTATTCTCTATAGATTAACCTGTGCAGCTCTTGTTTTTCTTGGGCACTGTGGGATCCCTGGGGCTGAGCTGAATCCTCAATTTGGGAATAGGCTGTACTACCACTATGGTCTGCCTCCCTCAGCTACTGCTTATTTGCAAGTGTTAACTATACACTCTAGGGCTCTAAAGACTTTTTAATGGCTTTGTCAAATGGTTTGTAGGACTCAGTCCCAGCCAGAAAAAAATCAGAGATAAGTTAAATCTTGCTCAACCACAAGACTCCTAATGCTCTGATGTTCCAGGTGAGAAAGGATGGCACTGGGAAATTATGCATTTCAATAATTTAAATGTTGTTTGAGTTTTCAGGGTTTACCCATATGTATTTGTTGTATGTTTCCTTTTTCAGGTGTTAAATGTGACATCCTGATAATCAGTTTTTTATGTTCCCTATCAGCAACTCTGGACACAGTGTCCCCATCACTATCCAGGCCTTGCCTGTTATCAAAAGAAACTAGGAGTGTCTAAACTTCTCATGTGTAAAGAAAAAATGTGTCATCTGGTATGAAAGACATGTTCAGTGGCAGTGCATCTGGGGAAGACTATATTCCAACAATCAACAGACAGAAAGTCTGAGAACATTGCATTAGATCATCCATTTAAGAGAGGTGAACTAGACATGAGCCTCAACCCCAACCCAGAAGCTTTCTCCTCTTGACAACTGCTCACAAAGAAAATTCAGTTTTCTTTGATGCAGTCTTACTGTGTGTATAAATCACAATTATGGATAGGCCTCAACCCAAGCAGTAGATGGACAACACAGAAAATCTTCAAAGGTACTTTGCGGATATTTTGTTTGATTATGCTTTGTTTTGGCATTTTGCGTCATTTGAGTTTTTTGCTTGCTTTTGAGTGTCTTCATTAGGATTTTCTTGCTTTGAAGAGACACTGGAACACAGCAATAAATATAAAGGAAAACATTTAGTTGGTTTTGCTTACAGTATCGGAGTTTAGTCACGGCAGAAAGTATGGCAACATGCAGGCAGGCATGGTGCTGGGGAAGGGATTGAGAGTTTTATATTGTGATCCTCAGGCAGTTGAAGAAATTTCTCTGATTTCTAATAAGAGAAAAAAAGAAGCTGGGAAGTTCGAGGGAGAGCTATCTGAGAGGATATGAGGGGATTGAGACCATGATAATAATATATAGTATGTAAAAAATATACTTTTTAAAAACAAAAGAATATTTCTATAATAGATGTATGTGTTATACCATAAACATTTCTTGGAAGTGGATAAGACAGGTCAAGTTGCCCATTTGCTCCTCCTTGGGCTTCATTCTGCTAATTTAACAGATAGAGCCAGGCTTTTTGCTTTTTTACCTAAGTGACGTTTACTTATTTGACAATGAGCAGAATGTTTCAGGTGTTTAAGTCCCAGAGGTTATTTAATAGTAACACAGAGAAGAGTATCTTTAGTAGAGCAACTTTGAAAAGTTTATAAATAGTAAAACTGTTACAGCCTTCACATGTACATACTGGCATGTAAATATTTGACAATGAAAGTATAATGGTGATGTGGAGGTATGAGGGTTCACAAAAGGACGATGAGGTGTTAGGGAGGGAGGAAAAGAGACAGACTAGGTGGAGGTTACAGGGATTATTAAGGCAAGCAGAGCAGAGAGTGAGGAAGAACACTAGAACTTCTTTTTGTTAGAAAACTCCATAATGATATCGGATCAATTATATGGTAATTTAAAATTAAAATGATAAACAAATATAAAAACAGAACCATAGGAGAAAAACAAAAATAAAAACAGAAACAAATTAAAAATAAATAAATAAGTAATAAGATAAAATATAAAAAGAAAAGATACAAGGGAAACATAACTGGGTTTCTAAGATTTATAGGAGGATTTGGGTGAAAAGCCCAAAGAATCTCCTCTGTCCACAAAGCTGTTCTTCATCATAAAAGCATGACAATTCTCAGAACATCCTGAAGAGATTTGAGTATTCTGAATCTGCATCTTGGAATTCATATAATGTCAAGGACTGGCCACAACAAAAATACTTCTTACAGGGTGGGTCCTTAGGAATTTTAGAAATATAAGTAAAAAATATGAAGAGAAATAAAAATAATAATACAGAAAACATAGAAGAATATCGGGAGGGTATTCCAGTGATTACTAAAATCCACCCATGCTAATTTTTACACAGCTTTTATACTCAACGTAAACTCAGGGAGAATGTAACAATAGACTTGATTAACATGATACACTCTGAGACATCAAATCATTAGAATTCTGTTGTGTAGGTACTGAAGGTGCTCTAGACCACCTCTGCTGAGGACAACCCTTCCCCAGATGACCTTATAGTTACAGAAGAGGAGCAGAAGTACACTTATATATCCTGACTATCTGTCAGGTTGACATGGAGCTATGTTAATCTCAAAAGAACCAAGGAATCACATCCTGAGTTGGGACTTGCAACTATGCTTGTCAATCACCAAACCCTCTGATTGTCAGACAAGGTGGAAATGGGCCTGCATTTTTTGGTCTCAACAATATAACAGCAGAAAACACTTTAGATATTCTAAAAAGGATTGATTTGCTATAAAAACTGATATCTGGTTAATAAATGTGCTGATTTAAAAACAGAATATACCTGAATTTCATGTTTTGTATATGTGATTTTATACTTCTGACAATGCTTTGGGAACTTCAGAAAAATTTGTTGTTTCATCCATATCGGTAAAAACAATTCATAGTGCGTAGGCCCTTGACTTCTTCTTATCTTTGGGCATTTTTATTCTTGCTTTCTGCTTCCAAGGTCACTATGATATAACTGAGGTGCTTTAAACCTCTCTATTACTAATGATGAATTGGAAAGTAACATACATAACTCTTTCACGATTTGGATATGTTTATTCCAAGCACATTGAAAATTATTTCATCTTAATGATTTAAGATTTTAAAAATTATTTTTATAAATGTTTTTCCTACATGTATGTAATTTGGAAAGCATGTGTGTGCCTGGTGCCAAAAGATATTAGATGTGGATGTTAGTCTTTGACACTGGAGTTAGGGATAATTGTGAACCAACATGTGGGTGGCTAGGAACCAAGTCTTAGTCCTTTGCAAATCAATATGTACTCTTTACTGCTGTACCAACTGTTCAGACTCTTAAAATAAGTTTTGAGAATATTGTGGATGGAGTTCTTTGTTTTTTTGTTTTATTTTATTTTATTTTTATAAAATGCCTGTTTAAGTATAAATGTAGGTTGCTCCAGCTCCTGTGGTGCAATGGTTAACACTCTAGAGTCTAATTTCAGCGATCCAAGTTTGTGTTTGGTGTAACCTTTGACTTAAGGAAGATGGTCAGTCATCCTCACCAGCTCAGACCATTAAACCCAAAATAAATAGGCTGCCCACGCCAGAGGCATGTTTCCCTTCATAAATGTAGATTTTAAACAGCTTTTTAAAATTTGTATTCTCCCACATTCTTTAAATTTTTTGTTAGATTTAACAGTTTTGGGGTTGACACTGTAGGATCTCTGAGGTATAAAAGCACATTGTCTACAAATACACTTTTACTCATCCTTTCCTTAGTAATTATTCATCACTACTCTCTATTCGTTCACAGTATACTGGAAGGAAAGGCAGTAATTTGCCTCTCTAACAATCGATGCAGATGGTGCTTCTGGTTTCTAAACTGATAGTGAGCAATTCCTTCTCACTTGCCAAGTATGAGAGGAGGAAAATATTGTAATATTCACCAATTCATGCAGACAGATGTATGGACAGAGGTGAACACTATGAAATTACTACTATGTTTTTTCAGTTAGGCCATCAGCATGACCTTGGACTACAGGGCTTGTCTCATTATGGGTCTTTGGTTAGTTCATATTTTCATTAGCAGGTTAATTCTGCCTTTCAGGAAAACAACAGAGTATTCTCTATTACTGGTGTATACCAATATGACCATTGTTAGCTCTTTATTCCAATCAGGTAATGCCTGTAGTATAGTCTAAATTCTCAAAGTGAAAGTTCCTGTTTGTATTATCTACAGGGACTGCTGTTTTGACACATGAGTCTCAATCGATGATATAACCTAGGTGTTTCATCTTTAGTCACCCCTGTATATAAGGAATCCAAGAGGAAGCATAATAACTACACTTGTGCTATTGATGCTGATGATGCTTAACATCAGGCTACAATGAGCTTACTTGTATGCTTCTACTAAATCTCAGAGATACTTCTTGAATTTGAATGTATCTTAGCAGATAGAGATACAAAAAAAGAATACCTGGTGTATATCACTTCTGCTTCCCTGGGGGGTTATTAATTTTATTAGTGTGGGAGGATATATATTATACAATAGACAGAAATATGTGTAATATCTGCTAATGCGTTGTTGCCTGTAGTGAGAGAATAATCTGTCCCTGGTCAAGAAGCACTGAAACTTGCTGGATCCACAGTTAATAATTTGGATGTATATTTGACCAACATCCTGGAGCCTTCTCTATTTTCTGTTGAAACCAAGTTAAATACTCATTAATAATACCCTTACTTCTATTGGACTTTCTGTTGATGATTGCATGTTCTCCTAGACATGAAGACAGAAATTGTGGGAACTGGGTCACCTGGATTTTTTATCTTACACCTAAGAACAGATACATACAACAAAAATGCTTTGTTTATTACAGGAAAAACGAAGAAGTAGGCAGCACTGATCACAGTACTCTAATTAAATTCTCAATATTGGACTTCTTTACTTGTGAGCCAGGGCAGCAACAGCCCCAGTTCTTAGCAGGGGCCCTCATATTCATGCTGTGTCCTATTTGCAACTGACTCCTGCACAGGATATGCGAAGCCTATAAACATTCATACTGGTAGTGCACTGTGCTCTATGTACATGTGAATCTTCAGGGATTGAGCAGATTTCGGCATATCTGCAAGACTGGTGAATTCAGTAACTTATCAAATGAGTAAGGACTGTAGTTTTCTTCAGCAAAACTAGAGATACTCAAATTTTTCTATGAATAATACATTGCTGTCTGGCTTCTATACTGGAAGTGTCCATTTTATGTTCAGTAAATACCATCTTACTTTTAAAAATTTGAGTTTCAACATGCCTTTTGGATACTCTTTCATCTAGGATGGGCACTGTTTATTATGGAACAAACTCAGAATATAAAAAAAGTCACAGACTTTCTTCATTAGTACCTATCAATCTTCTTGTTTAATCATCTCCATCTCAACCCCATCTCCCTGATATGCTTTTTTATTATTATTAAAAATTTACACCTCCTGCCCCCCCAACTCCCTCCCCTCCCCCTCGCCCATCCATTTCCAGTCAAAAGAGCAGTCAGGGTTCCCTGCCCTGTGGGAAGACCAAGGTCCTCCCACCCAAATCAAGGACTAGTAAAGTGAGCATGCAAACAGAATAGGCTCCCACACAGCCAGTACATGAAGTAGAATCAAAACTCAGAATCATTGTTCTTGGCCTGTCAGTCAGCTCTCTTTGTCAGCCACGTTCAGAGACAGGATTGATCACATACTCCATCAATCCCAGTCTAGCTGGCCTTGGTGAGCTCCCATTAGATCAGC
>LOEQ01016901.1:0-21278 GCA_001685075.1 Bramus lutescens | reverse complement strand
GGTCCCAAAGAAGGGGAGGGAGGAGGCACCTTAATGCAAGCTGGGATGGGGTGGGAAGCTAGGGGCAGTAGCCAGGGTTAGGAGCCCCTGCAGAATGAGCAGGATGTTTAGGGAATTGAGGGATGTCTGTGTTTGCATGGGTCAGGAATGCACTCACCCCTCCAATGTAGCTTCTGCTACAGGATCAGGGCCCCTTGCTGGCAAGGGGGCCACACAGACAAAGGGTCTGCCTTGCTGATGGCAGGTTATTGAAACAAAGGAATTCCTGCCTGATTGATCTCACCACCTGGTCCCAGAGCTCAAACAGGCTGAGCTAGGGGGATCTATGGCCCAGAAGAAGGGAAGGGAGGAGGTGCCTGAATACAAGCTGGGATGGGGTAGGAATCTAGGGGCAGTAGCCTAGGTTATGAGCCCCTGCAGAACGATCAGGATGTTTAGGAAATTGAGGGATGTCTGTTTGCACGGGTCAGGAAAGCACTCACCCCTCCAATGGATCTTCTGGTACACGATCCTAGTACCATATTTTATATGATTACTGTTTTGATTGCTTGCCTTTGTATATTGCTTAATAATGAATCATTAGTAGGTACTAGCAAATAGCATTTTTCTCTTGGCACCAGGTAGAAAAAAATTGGAATTACCCTGAAGAATTGGCCTCGAAATAATATACCAGCACCTACAGAGAGTATAGTATTTGACATGTGTGTTTTAAAGGTTGTGTTGATGAGTTCATACTAATAACTGTGAGTGGTGAATAAGTGAGAGAAAATGGGAACAATGGTTTTCACATGCAGTATTATAAGTTCATTTGATTAAATATGTGAACATACTTAAAAGACATCAAAGGCTCATTCCTAATTGAAAAAGAAGAGTGGACAAGCAACAACTTGAAGTCATTTAAAGAAAGTTTTTCATTATTACTAGCATAAGAGCATCACCTGTAAAATAAAAAGTTTGACATTATGTGTAAGGCATTTTGGATTTAGAAGAAACTTTCCAATGCTCAATGATATTTATTTTAATATTGCTCTTATCTCATAGTTAAGTCAATATTTACAGAAAATAAATTTTGTACTATTTTGCCTGGACTGATGAAAGCATAAAAATTTCAGTTTTTGAGCATAACACTATAAAGCATTAATTTAAATTTTATTGGAATCATACATGTAAATCAAACTGCAGAAAAAAACTGACCATTTGAATATCTAAGTGATACATCAACAACACCTACATTTCAAGCTCAGGGAACTTTATGGAAGATGAAATCAAAGATTACACAAATCAGAACACCAGGTTTTCTGTCACTAGATACTGTTAACTATATATGAGAATACAGCTGCACCCACAAAAATTCATCAAAATGGTTGCTGAACAAGATCTCCACAATACCATGTGACATGCCAATGTGGATGGGGAAAGTTTATAAGACCAGAGCACTGTATGAAGAGGTATAAGCCAATAATAGCTGAGAAAAAAATCAGTCTTTCCGCAGTGTTTATCCCCATGATTTATGGCCATATTTCAAGGGATCAATCATAAAAATACTAGGAGCAACAATAAATGGAGTCAACACACTGTATTTTTTGTGCATGATTGTATGTTTATGTGTGTGCCATGATAAATACCTAAGAGGTTATTAATTTGAGGAGAATGAGGAAATATAGGAGGAGCTGCAGGTGTAAAAGAAAAGATTGGATGATTCAAATTTGTACACATATGGCTTAGTCAATGTTCTATTACTATAAATAAATCCTATGACCAAGGCAGCTCTTAAAAGAGAAAACATTTAACTTGTACTTGCTTATGATTTCAGATTTAATCTACTATGATTAAGGCAGGTAGCATGACACAAAGAGGTAGAAATGGTAAGGGAGAAGTACGATAGAGCTCTTCACCCACATCAAAGGACAGAAGAAAGAGAGAGCCATTGCGTCTGTCCTATACTTTTGAAACCCTAAAGCCCACCCAAAGTGAAATACTTCCTCCAACAAAGTCACCCCCACTCCCATATGGCCATGCTTCCTAATCTCTATCAAGTAGTACCATTCGCTCCCTGAGGACCAAACATTCAAATAAAATATATGAGCCTATGGGGGCAAGTCTTATTCAAGCCACCACATCGTGTGTAAAATCTGTTGAAATTTTAATTAAAAATGCCATACATTGAATGATACATTAATAGTACAAATTGTTCTTGCTGAAAAAATAAAGTGTACAAATTTGGGTCAGGAACAGAAGGGGAAAATGATATGGAAAGAGGAGATATAGGGGAAATGTGATCAAAACACATATACGTTATTCTCAAAGAACTAATAAAAAATACCAAAAAAAGAATGGACATAGTCAACTAAATATTCAACCCAATATAATAATATTTTTAGATGTCACATGCAATATTTAATTGACTATGTCCATTCCTTTCTTTGGTTGTTTTATGTAGATGCACTACATGTTGCAGGAAAAATATTGATTGTGATGTACTTAGTTAGGACATGTCATAGTTATCTGTATTAATAAATATTTTATTTTATAAGATATCTGAACAACAAGTTATGGTTATTAAGAATTAGTTATTAGAAGAATATTTTCTTGACTTACATGGCCATGGAGATTTCAACTTTGATTTCTGTGTTGTTTCTTATTTTGGTTCAGTGTTATTTACAAAATCTCAGTACAGTTCACCCTTTTAAAAGTATTTTTTACTGTATTTAAAGCTTCATATTGCATTTAGCAAATTGCCCACTGAATACACAATCTCTATTTCCATGTTCTCATTATTTTTAGACAACTTCACTTTTTAGTTTGTTATATACAAACATGAATTTGTATAAGTATATAGAATATAGTAAACTCATATGAGGGAAAATATTTCATTTGAAGTGACGATATCAAGTAGCCTACATACTAATGAAAATGACAAAATTTAATTATTCTATATTATAGAAAATTCTCATTGTATATAAGGGTCATATTTACTTTATATATTCCTCTATGACTGGGCACATAGTCTGACTCCCTGACATGCCTTTTGAATACTAAATCAACAAACTCTAGTAAGTAAGTATGCCTCTAATATATTTAATTAGAATCATTTCTGAAATCATCCGAAAGTGGTATGATGCAGCCATATGCTAGATGCATTTTTAGACTTTTGAGAAATCTCCATATTTGCCTCCATAATGGCCTGACTAGTTTACAATCCCCCAGCTTTATATAAAGGTTCCTTTTTGTTCATACCACTACTAGTATTTCTGTTTGTTTAAAATTTTAATGCCTGATATTCTGACTGCAGTAAGATGCAAGTTCAAGGTAGTTTTCATATGGAAGCCTTTCCAACAACTTATGAGGTTATACTAGTTTTCATGTATTTAGTGGTCACATGTAATACATATTTAGCAATGTGTTTCTCTTGTTAGTCTTTTCAGTGTTGAATGATTTGTTTACTTGCTGCACAGTCTTCAGTTTCTTGATATTCTAGAGATGAATTTTCTGTAATATATACAAAGGAAAATTTTTGTCCTGTTTTATAAGTTACTTTTTCATTAGTATACTGATTATGTAGAATATAAAGAAGATTGTTAATACGAGTTCCACTGATTAATTTTGGCATTATTTCCAAAGTTACCAGACTTCTTAAAATTGTTTTCTATTGTTATTTCTTGATATATTTTGTTACCCTCTAGCTGTCAAAGAATGTAATATTTTATATTAATGTCTTTGGTTAATTAAAATTATTTTGCACAATAATAGACAAAATGATTTCTCTTTATTCTTTTGTGTTGAAATATTCAGGTTTCCCTGTATCATCCATACACTGTCTTAACTAAGTAAGTTTGTTTTTCTTCTCCATTGCATGAATAGCAGCTTTCAGCACTGATAACCTATTTCCAGAGTCACAAATGGTGCTTATAAAGCATGGTATCTACATGCAGAAGATGGAAGGTCATGTGCCTTAGGGAACAACCAATTACTATAAGTTTCCTAAATAGACACAGCATTAAACTGACTCCGGATAATTTGTATTATAACCAAAATGCAGTGCATCTCTCAACCCATGGAAAAAAAGCACTTTCTTTAATAGATGGTGATTAATGCAGAAAACATTAACTAATCAATGTGGGAATAACAAGAAAATATAGAAAGTTTAGCACTCTATGGGACACATATCACACACACACACACACACATACACACACAATCATGATCACAACTTCCTAAGGCTCAGTGATCATTGCAATAAAATTATTGGAAAGATTTTGAGAGACAGAATTCTTAAGCCATTTCAAGGAAACAGTGAATTCAGTCATGAAATTATTTTATATACATAGCTGGTTTTTATTGAAGGTTTTCACTGTGTTAGAGAACTATAAGTGTGTTGTGTGTGTGTGTGTGTCTGTATAACAGAAATAGCATTTAAGTATATAAATGAAAACAGGTTTTATTACCACAAAAAGGTGTATACAGTTTTCCTTATTTTGTAAGAATAATGCCGATGCTTAGAAAAGTATAGTAGATTTTTAGTTACAAGTCATCTATATGATGTGCATTGGGAATATTCAAGCTTCTGTGGATACCTCTGCCCCTTAATGTAATATAGTACAAATAAACTCTCTGATTATTTTCTGCTAAGAACTATGCAGAACATTTGATGAAAACTAAATTATATTAAAGTATTTACATTCTGCCATTAATCAGAAGAGAGTAGATGTGTGTACCATCCATAGATTTTCAATATGTATATATTCAGAATACCTGTAGTTTCAGGTTATAAATATATTCCAAAGTCTTATAGAATCCTCTTCTGCCCTCTGACACACTGGCTTTGGCAGATCAGGCACACTAAATCATGTACCTTGCCATGTTTTATTTTTGTCATAAAGCTGTCACTGAGTCAGCTGCATACTCCTGTCACCAAGTGGCGTCCTGTAACCCTCAGGAGAATGACACATGGATATAGTTACATATTACCACACCACACTACTGTTATCACCAAAGTGACAAGTAACAGGCACTTGTAAAGATTAACTAGGCTACTTGTCCATTTCAGACAGGCCTGTCTCGCCCAGTATAAAGCCATTTGTTTGTTATTCATGTCTCATGCCCATATGAGTTTTCACACAAAACAAACTATTAAACTCATTTGAGCATATTAACATATAAAAATTCAGTTTATTGTTTGATATAATTAAGGCAAATATCTTATAGACATTATGACATTGATTAAGTTCATGAAATATTTGAGTAAAATCACCAATACCAATATTTTCATTCTTAAATATTTATCTCTATTTATAATTCTAATTTCTACAGTTGTATTTGCTATAACATTTAAATGTCAATAAGAGGAATTGATATGTTTACCTTAATTGTCCTTTTAAATTTTACATATGTACATGTTTATGCATGTTTTAGTAATAGGAAAGCATTACTAGTTATGTTTATTCTTTTTCCTTCTGATCACTCCACTATTTTGGCTTTGAGACTATTTAGGACATTAGAATATGTAGAATCTTTTAATAATGATTGATTTGAGACTTTTAGGTGCCAATAGTGTTTCACTTGAAGATTTCTACTGTGTGTGCATGTGCANCCCCTTAATGTAATATAGTACAAATAAACTCTCTGATTATTTTCTGCTAAGAACTATGCAGAACATTTGATGAAAACTAAATTATATTAAAGTATTTACATTCTGCCATTAATCAGAAGAGAGTAGATGTGTGTACCATCCATAGATTTTCAATATGTATATATTCAGAATACCTGTAGTTTCAGGTTATAAATATATTCCAAAGTCTTATAGAATCCTCTTCTGCCCTCTGACACACTGGCTTTGGCAGATCAGGCACACTAAATCATGTACCTTGCCATGTTTTATTTTTGTCATAAAGCTGTCACTGAGTCAGCTGCATACTCCTGTCACCAAGTGGCGTCCTGTAACCCTCAGGAGAATGACACATGGATATAGTTACATATTACCACACCACACTACTGTTATCACCAAAGTGACAAGTAACAGGCACTTGTAAAGATTAACTAGGCTACTTGTCCATTTCAGACAGGCCTGTCTCGCCCAGTATAAAGCCATTTGTTTGTTATTCATGTCTCATGCCCATATGAGTTTTCACACAAAACAAACTATTAAACTCATTTGAGCATATTAACATATAAAAATTCAGTTTATTGTTTGATATAATTAAGGCAAATATCTTATAGACATTATGACATTGATTAAGTTCATGAAATATTTGAGTAAAATCACCAATACCAATATTTTCATTCTTAAATATTTATCTCTATTTATAATTCTAATTTCTACAGTTGTATTTGCTATAACATTTAAATGTCAATAAGAGGAATTGATATGTTTACCTTAATTGTCCTTTTAAATTTTACATATGTACATGTTTATGCATGTTTTAGTAATAGGAAAGCATTACTAGTTATGTTTATTCTTTTTCCTTCTGATCACTCCACTATTTTGGCTTTGAGACTATTTAGGACATTAGAATATGTAGAATCTTTTAATAATGATTGATTTGAGACTTTTAGGTGCCAATAGTGTTTCACTTGAAGATTTCTACTGTGTGTGCATGTGCACGTGTGTGTGTATGTTGTGTGGGTTGTTAATCGACAGAGGTAAATGTATAGTGTTGTTTCTCAGTTTCTTTTCACTTCATGATTTTTCTTGTCCTTTTGACTTTTTTGTTTGTTTGTTTCTGAGACAGGATCTATAATTAAAATGGTCTGAATTGTGATTAGGTGAGACAGAAGAGCCAGCAAGCCCTAGGAAGCTTCTGGTCCTAGTTTCCCAAAGCCTGGGATTGCAAGTGCATACCAGCAAGCTCAGCTACAGTATCTGTGGCCAAGAATTTGAACTAAAGTACTCAACTGTCTGCAGCAAGGACATTCCCTATTGATCTATGCCCTAAGGTTCAGACTTGCTATCTCATTATGATGATGAGATATCATTAAGTCAAATGAAATAATCTGGATTTTTACTATTTTATTTTAACATCTTTTTTTCCCTTTCATTGAAATAGATCTTTCTCACATAATGTATCCATTTCCCTCTACTCCTCCTAGTTCCTTATAACATCTCATATCTGGCTCCACTTGCTCTCTACTTCTCAGAAGAAAGCAAACAGACTTCTAAGGGATGATAATAATAATAACATATATCAAAATAAGATATAATAAGTTAACATAAAATTATCACAAAATATTTGTAAAAGAGAAACACAATGAAAATAGCCCAAAAGAAGGCAAAAGAATCAGAGAATCACTCATTCACACACTCAGGAATCTCATGAAAATATCAAACTGAAAACTATAATAAATACCAATCCTCTGTGAGGTTCCCTGAGCTCGGAGGGGAGAGATTCGATGGAGACATCCCATTTAAGGCTGTGTGTTTCAAAGTCTCCAAGTCTCTGCATAATGTCCCCCTCGTGTCTTTGTATTTGTTCCTACTTGCTGGAGGACAAAAAATCTGTGATGATGATATAACAACGCTCCGATTGATCTATGAGCATAGCAAAATGCTACTAGTGGTCATTTTTTCATTTTATTGCTTTTTTTTGATTTTTGAATGCTGTTTACTGTTTGTTTTTAGTTTTTAGTTTAGTTTAGTTTGTTTGCTTAGAGCAGTATTATTTGGTTTTATACTAGTTTCCTTTGCTATCAAGTCTGATTCTTGGTCACTTAAGCATGCCTGGTTTTGGTTCTGTCTCATGGAGAGGTACTTAAGTCAACTCAGATATTGATTGGTTGCAAGTTTTGTGCCCCTATTGCTCTAGCATATTCTGCAGGCTGTACAGCATTGTAGATCACAGTCTTTGTGAATGGGTTTTTCCAGAGTACCACCCTGCATCAGAGATCTAGAACATACGGATCTCCTGTGTGCACGATATTTCATTTCTTCTAAGAAAAAATAACTGGTATGAAAGTTTTATATATTTGCTGGATAGTTACCAATTTTATCCTGTTTTACCTATGTTCATATAAAAATACACTAAAAATTTAATATCAAATTTTTAGCATAGAGAATATTTAACTCCAGGTTTTCTCTTTAAAATTTTTTGTTTATAAAGGAAAAAGATTCAAATTCATTAGATTTGCCTTCTACATCCTTGCTCACTTATGTTGTCCGTAACATTTTGTTACGTCTCTTTCTCCTTTTCATATTTCTTCCCTTCCCCCTCTTTCTTTTCCTCTTCATTCTTTGCACTTAGTCCACCTATGATTTCTAGCTTGTTTCTTTTATGAAGTTTGCTTTTGTTATTTTTATTGTCCCATTATGTGATTCTACCTTGGAATTTATTTTCTAAAAAGCATCTTGTTATCACTATCAACTAAATTTTTGTTTTCCATACTAAACTTTAGATCTTAAATTTTTTATGTTTTAAGATATTTTATGGATAAATGCTCTTTTCATTTGATTTTAATGTAATGTACTTTAAATTACATGTATAAATAAAATTATATTTATATCTATATAAGGTCTAAATGAAAATGTGTTCCATATTTTAAAAAAAACAATTTACTGATCCTAAAATAGACAGAAGTAATGTATAAACAATAGGTATTGATTTAGTATGAATAAATCAAAAGTTCTTTAAATTTCTTTAAAAAATAGAGACAATAAAATATTTAGTCATGTTTTCTGCACAAATTTGAAGACATATTCATACAAAAAGCAACCCTCAGAAATAACTGACATGCTAGGAACACTTACCAAATTTCATTCCTTTTAATGATTACATTTCTTTACCAGAAATCTACTTTTATTTTCTTGTAAAAACTATTCTACAAATTGCCATTTTATTTTCAGTCTCCTTTCTTTTCATTATTTTTAACATGGTTCATGTTTTTGAGTCAAATGTTTTTCTCACAGCTGAAACTTCAATCTCTTTCTACATCTCATCTTTTATCACTCTCTGTTTCTCTCTCTCTCTCTCTCTCTCTCTCACACACACACACACACACACACACTAACACATACCACATCACACTCTGAAATTCCTTTTGAGTGTATTTTATTATTTGTGTGACTTGTTGAATTCTAAATTTAATGTCATATTAATATATCTTAGATCAATCTGTCTTTTCTGAATAGTCAATGCACTCACTATAGGATAAAAATTTAAATAAAATGCTTTTGTCACCTACTTGATAGCTTGTGCTTTAACTTTCATGGCTTCCCAGTAAATAACAATTTCCTACAAAAGTTTAACTTGAAGAATTTCTCTGACATTCTTTTTTATTCAGATGTCTTCTATATCTCTTTCTAAGTTTTTACTTTATAAAAATTAGCAATAAATGCATTTCAGTTAATATAGTCAATTAGAATGCATATATGTTTTCAGTTTTTCAAAGACGGAGTATAACATTTACTTTGGAACTAAGACATGTCATTTAAACAAAGTTTTGATGCTATTGTCAAGTTCATTAATAAACTATCTATCTACATTTATTGTTTCAAGCATAAATGCTGTGATCAAACAGGATAATGATTATATATATACAAACTTACACAGGCAAGTGATTCTAAAGTTTAAGATACTAATGTATCAGAATTTGAAGAAGCATGATTAATGGCTTTTTAAATCTTACTTTTCTGCATATTAATTTTGGAAAGTGTTTAGAGAAGGAAAACAATTTCTGTCATTCAAAATTACACTATAAGTTCTATTTCCAATACTCTATTACTTTCTCAGTGGTCAATATTTTCATAATCTCCAAGTTTTAAAAAACCATTATGAAGAATATCTTTGTGAAGTGGTATCAAAATGATAGAAGTGGTTTCTATGAAAGTTAATTTGAGACTGTCACTGGTAATTGTGTTTTGTCGTCTTGACCACATTTTATTTGACTTCACACATTTTTATTTGAATAGCAACTGTTGTAAGGCATATGGATGTCCATAGTAATAACATATGTTACAGAATGGCTCACCACTGTGTGTTTAGGATTCAAACAATCACAAGGTGTCATAATCATTGTGAATAAGGGCAACTTGAAAATTTTTATATAGATTAATTTATATAATAGAGACCCAAAGATATGGACTTATGTATTTCAATTAACATATGATCTTTTCTTCTTTATGAAAATTTATACTTTGAGGAGAAATATTTTTTAAATATTATAAAAGACAAAATTATGCAATTGAAAGTCATGTTTTATTCACAAAATTTGAGGTATATAAATATGTTATTTATTATTAATAGCAATATTTCAATCAGAAATGGAATTATTAGATAATGTTGACAATTAGAAACTACATATAAACACATATGAATTACTCTAATGAACACCACTCATAATTTGCTCATTTTCATAAGAAAATATTCCGTATGAAAACACCCTAAATGAAAAGAATGTGTAATGGTGATAAAGTTTTAAAATATTTTTCTATAAATGCCACCCTAACAGCTTAATTCTGTGATAGACATTCCACAAAAAAACAGCTTTCAATTTGAAATGAGAATTTTCAATCACTACATTCAAGATGGAAAATGATTGAAATTTCGTGTCATGGTCCCTTAGTGTAATATTTCTCTGTAATAAAAGCTCTATGGAAATCAATCTTATCCCATTGCTGAAAATACCATTTCTGGAAATACCAGGGAATTGCTTGTCAGCTACAGAGGAGCATCTTGTGTAATTTCATAAATGATTCGATTCAGGCATGGGTAAAAGACATTTCTTTTATTCAGGGCTGAAAATTTGTCCTAAATGGTTTTCTGTAAAACAATTTTTGCTCAATCTTTATATATTTCTTAAAAATCAAATGAACTGCCAGAAAGATTATTCCTCCATAGTAATAAAAGGACAGACAGTTACTTTCCCATCTAAAATTTCTTTTTATTTATTTGTATTTTACTTAATAGAAAATGTGAAAATGAAAAAGACTAAAATGCAATAAACATACATCATATGTTTATTTCATAAATTTCAATGATAGCAGTAAAAAGCAATGAAAAATACAAATGGGAGAAACACTAGAATAATTTATAATGATAGCTACATTAATGGATACAATTTTAAATCAATATTTTCACATATGATGGAAAAGTAAGAATTTTTACCAAACCCCTGTCATAACCTATGTTTTATATTATGATTCATATCTTGGCATTCTTTACAAAGCTTCCTTGAGAATTATTTTCAACATTTTATATACAAGTATGTATTCACCTTGTTTCTACCATTCTCTCTTCCTTCTCCAACACTCTTCCTGTCCCCTTGACTCCCTGTTAAATTTGTCTCCACTTATTCAGTTACCGTGGTTACATATGTCTATGCAAACACAAGGACACCCTTACTCACCTATGCTGTATATATAATCAGACTATTTAATATCTATCAATGTGTACATATGTTTATGTATTAACATCTGAGCACTTGGGATTAGATAACATATCAGTGATGTTATTACTGAAGAAAAATCATTCTCCCTTCCATGCAATTCTCAACAGTCTTTAGTTTATTACTGTAACTATTTTGGAGAAGGACCCTTTGATGCTTTTCTCAGCCACATTGACATGAATACTACTGTTGTCTTTAGGCAGATTTTGTGCAGGCAACCATACTGTTGAGATTTTATGGATACAGATTCCATGTCATATTTAAAAGATGCTCTGTTGTAGCAGATATTTACTCTTCTGGTTTTATGTTTCTGAACTGTCTTCAATTTTCCCCAAATTTTCACTATAGGGATTGCATCATTAGATGTATTGATTTGGGCTGAACAACCTATAATCACTTATCTTATGTATTTTGAGCTGTTATGTATGACAATATTCTTCTTCTTTGAAAGAGGAAGCTTATTTGTTGAAAGTATTTATCTGTGGATATAAAATTAAAGATACATTTAGTTTTTTCTTTTATTCTTCTCTCATGCATTATCCTGACCACATTTTCCTCTCCCTCCACTTCTCCCATTCCTCCTTTATCTCCCCTCTCTCCCAGATCTATTTCTCCTTTATTTCCCTTCAAAAACAGAGATGTTGTCCCAGGAATACCCAATAGGAGAAAAAGATGCCAAAGGTAAGCAAAATAGTCAGTAATAGGCCCCAATCCCACTTTTCGGAGCTCTACAAGAATACCAAGCTACACAATAATGAGGTATAAGCAGGGGACCTAGTTCAGAGCAATCCAGTCACTTTTTGTCACTTTAGTCTCTGTGAGCCATTAGAAACACAGATTACTAAAATTCTTTGGGCAATGTTCTAGTGGTGTTCTTGACTGACAGTTGGTTTAATCACCAATCTATGAGGGTTGTTATTGGTCTTCTTTTGTACTATCCTGGGATTCTGAGCTGTCCTCCCTGTTTCCTGGCCATCCAGGAAATATCAGGCATGGACTTGCTCTCATGGCATGAGCCTCAAGTTGCATCAGTCACGAAATGACCATTTCCACAAGTTCTGCACCAATTTTAGCCCAGCCATCTTACAGGTAGGACCTATTATAAGCCATAGATTGTTTAGCTGAGTTGATGTCTCCCTCCCACTGCTAAAAGCCTTGCTGGTTAGAAAAGATGGCCAGTTCAGGCTCCATATCCATAATTACTAGGATACTCAGGATTATTCTTGTAGGATACCTATTTTTTGCTAAAGAAGCAAGAAACACACAAAGGAATGAAATAAAGCCTCTTCAACAAATGGTGCTTGTTTAACTGGATGTATGTCAGCATATAAAAGAATATAAACTTATCCATCTGTATCACCCTGTACAAAACTCAATTCTTAGTGGAACAAAAACTTCAGCATAAAGCCAGATATACTGAACCTATTAGAAGATTAACTGGGAAATGGACGTGAATGAATTGTAACTGTAGACAACTTCCTGAACAGATCACCAATAGTGCAGGTGTTAAGAAAAAACAACCAATAAATCAGACATCATGAAACTTAAAAGCATCAGTACAGCATAGGACACAGTCAACAAGGCAAAACAGCGGCCTATAGTAAAATAATTTTCACAAACTCCACATTGTCAGAGAAATATCCAGAATTCTATAATCCAAAATAAGTAATGAACTCAATAAACTAGACATCAACAAATCAAATAATCCAACTAAAAATTGGGTACAGAATTTAAAGAAAAAATTCTCAACAGAGGAATCTCAAATGGGTGAGAAGCATATAAAGAAGGGTTCAACATCCTTAGACCTCATGGAAATGCAAACCAAAACTACTTTGAGTTTCCATTATATAGCTGTCAGAATAAGTAAGATCCATAAGAAAAAAAAAAAAAACAGGTCATGATGGCAGATGGCACGGATACTGAGCAAGGGGAATAATTCTCAATTGCTGATGTAAGTGCAAAATTGCACAGCAGCTGTGGGACAATGGTCTGTTCACTTTCACTAGTATTTTAATAAAATGCTGATTGGCCAGTAGCCAGACAGGAAGTATAAGCATGGAAATCAGGCAGGAAGCAGAGGTGAGATATTGAGAACAGGATTCTGGGAAGAAGAAAGACTCAGTCTGCAGTTCTTACCCAGCCACAAAGGAAACAAGATGAAAATGCTTCTCTGATACTAGGTACCAAGCCATGTGGCTAACACAGACAAGAATTATGGATTATTTTACGATGTAAGATAGTGTTTATAAGAAACCTGAGCTAATAGGCAAACCTGTATGTAATTAATGTAGACCTGTGTATTTTTCTTTGGGACTGAATGGCTGTGGAACCTGGTGGGGCAGAAACTTCTATCAACAAACATAGTTGTCCCTCAGCCAATGAATGGATATAGAAAAATGTGGTACATTATACAATGAAGTATTACTTAGTTCATTTAAAATGAATTAATGAATAAATTAATGTATGTATGAACAAATATATAAATAGATGAAAATAAATAAGTAAATTCTGAAATTTCTGGCAAATAGATGGAACTTGAAAAGATCATTCTGAGTCATATAACAAAGACCCTGATGACAAAAATTGTATTCACTTATAAATAAACATTAAATGCTAAGTAAAAAATAATTATGCTATGATCTAGAGACACAGAGAGGCTAAGTAAAAAGAAGGAAAGGCTCAGGAAGCATATGTATGGAACTCCCTGGAAAAGGAGAAATTGAACAGATTTTCAATGTTGGATGTAGGAGGTGGAAATTGGAAAAGGTAGATAAGGCTGGGTAGGAGAAGTGAGATGTGTAGAGGTTGAGAGTACTCTTTAGGACTCAGCTAGAAAAGATGGAGATTTTGGGTGTCATGTAGAAACCTTGTTCGGTAGAGACTCCCTGGAATCTATAAGAATAATCTCTGAGAAGTCTCCTAAATTTTTTCTTAGTTTAGAAACTCTCAGTGGGAATTTCTTCTATAGGAACAATGACCTCTCTGGCCACAGCTAAGTTTATAGTACTAAACATAAATGTCCTCTGATTGTGTATGCTTTTTCTATTTAGATCACTGTTGATTATCCCCAAGAGGGTTATCATTGCACTATTGAGGACATCTTAGCAGGTTGTTTATTCATCCAGTTCCTAGGTTTTAGAGCCGGATTGGACCATAGAATTTGTATCTTCATTAGCAACTTGCAGAGAATAGGAGCTACTTTGTAAACAAGAAACTTCCAAATTACTTGCTGCTTGATTCTTTTATGTCCTGTATTCATATAGTATAGTGTCTTCTGTAATTGAGTCTTGCATTCTAGCTCTGGAAGCCTCTGAAAACAACTTAAAGAGATTTTCCTCATACATGGCACTAATGTGGATTCGTTGTATATTATTTTTAGTGAAGCATTTCCCTTTGTTCTGTTACACAAATATACAATATATGCACATATAAATTTTACTTGTGTCATTTTAGATAAACAAAAATATCAGGTTTTCCCATGAATCTTTAAGTGATTTTAGAGGTGTTTGTCTCTCCTTCACTTAATGTGGGATTTTCCTCTGTATTCTGTGATTAGCAGTAATGAATAAAGAAACTTCTTTGGACTTATAGCAGAGCTTTAGGGGAACAGAGCTAGGTGGAAAAAAAAACTAAATGGAATGTTCAGAGAAAGGAGGAGAAAGAAGACAGAAAGAAGCCATGCAACCAAGCTGGAGTTAGACAGAACTTTACCCTGTAAGTCACAGCCTCATGGCAATACACAGATTACTAGAAATGGGTCAAATTAAAATGTAAGAGCTAGCCAATAAGAAGTTAGAGCTAAAAGGCCAGGCAGTGATTTAATTAATACAGTTTCTGTGTGATTATTCTGGGGCTGAGCAGCCAGGAGAAAACTAGCAGCTTCATTACTGCAAATTGGCACCCACGTGGCCAACTAAATCCATTTAAATACCTGAGAGAACTTGAAAAGGAATTCTAGACACAAAAATAGTTAAAAACAGCTTCTTTCTGTTTGATGGTGGTGTGTCACAGGTCCTGACTTAAGAGAGGATTTCCTGACTCAGCAGTACCAGAAATAAAACCACACCATTTTGAAATGCCAGCTTTCTGGGCCATGCTGCTGGCGTGAATGCTGACTCTTTCTTGAGGTCCAGCTATAGAGCACTTGAATGGAGTTTGTGGGCCCAGGTGTTTGTATGCCCCATTGGGAAAGTAGCTGAGACCATGCCCACAACTCAGTGCCCCCTGCCTGGGCAGGTCGTGAGATCAGGACTACTAGGAGTTCACAGGCAGGAGAGCAGGGCAGATTCCCATTGCCATACACAGAGCTATTTCCAGGCAGTGCAATGCTCTACATGGCATATCTAACTATTACTCAGATGAAAATGGTTTATGTGCTGCATGTTCATTCTCAGAGTGAAAGTGCTCTGTATGGCTCCTACCTGGCATTCCCAGACCCTGCAGTAATAGTACCTACACCATTTTGAAAGCAGAGAGAGGCAAAGCCAGAACCCAGAGCTGCTGCAGCCAAGCTGCTTACAATTTAAAAGCTTTTCAAGACAGAAAAGAATTTCAGATACACAGTAGGACAGATTTGGGTCACAGTGTTGGATAAATGTATGTAGGCTTAGGAGAGACAAGAAAAAGAATACAGAGAGTTATAAAATGGATTAAATGATTGGTTTGTTTGTTTGATTTTTGAGACATGGTTTTGCTGTAGTTTTTGGTGCCTGTCCTGGAACTAGCCCTTATAGCCCAGGCTGGCCTCAAACTCACAGAGATCTGCCTGCCTCTGCCTCCTGAGTGCTGAGATTAAAGGCATGTACCACCACCACCCAGAAAAAAGACAGCCAAGTCTTTAAAGAGACAGAGTATAGACTGTCATAGATTGAAGGAGTTAAGATAATAAAATAAATATTAACATTTTAGAAACTCTAGTAGAGTAAAAACAAGCCATGTAAAGACGGAAAATTCACGGAGTCTGGATTATGTATACTAATATGTTATCTTTGAATTTTTTGACTGCAGTTAGACAATTGATTCTGGGGACTGCTAAGCTAAGACAACATATAATTTTCAAAGGTAACCTGCATTCAAAATTTGAGTCTAAGGATATGTTGCTTTGGAAAAGAGGTTCTTCTTTTATTTCAACAGAGGATGAGAATCTATGAAATCCTTCCAGACTATGTGGCTTGATGAACCAAGACCGCCTGAAAGGTCACCTTGAACACCACTTAAAAAATTACTTTTCCCAACTGCTGACTTAGATAAACCTAGCACACATGAAGGACCACACACCATGAAAGACTTGATTAACAGTTCCCCCAAGCAGCAAGAAGCAGTGAGGACAGAACCAAATCCATTCACGAATATTGTTTATAAATATTTGTTTACATTTAAAGGGGATATGCTATAGAGATTTACATTGGTTGGATCTTGGTTTATTGATGCCAATTTAAGTTCAATCTAGTTATACAGTGTATATGTATATTTCTGTTCTTGATTAAGGTATTGTGTTTGTGCAGCCTATTTAAAAATATAATGTATATGTTATTTTACTATGTTAAAGTTAAAAACCTCCATTTTTATTTAAACAGGAAAGGGAGGTAATGTCAGATTTCCCTCTGTATGCTATAATTACCATTAATGAACAAAAAATTGCTTTGGACCTATAGCAGGGCAGAACTTAGCTAAGTAGGGAAAACTAAGCTGCATGCTGGGAGAAAGAAGGGTGGAGTCAGAGAGAAGCCATGTAGCTCTGTATGACACAGAAAAAGAAACTTTACCCAGTATGCCACTGCCATGAGACAATATACAAATTAACGGAGATGGGTTAAATTAAGATGTAAGAGTTACCCAATAAGAAGCTAGAGCTAATGGGCCAAGCAGTGATTTAATTAATACAGTGTCTGTGGGATTTTTTTTCAGTTATGAGCAGCCAGGAACCAACAAGATGCCTCCCTACTACATTCATTCTCCCTTGGTATGATCGTCTCTCCATCTCCCTAAGTTAAAGTTCCCACTTAGCTTTTCCTATTTCTGTTTTCATTGCAACTGTGTGCTACTATCTGCATCCTTAGAACTCTTATTGCTTTTTTCTTTCATGATCTCTTACTGATTTCTTGTATTCTGAAGTTATTTTAGGTTAATAACCCACATGTCATGACACAAAACCAGGACCCATAAGAGGGCAGTGGAGAAAAAGTGACATCAATCATCCTGGGTTTCATTTACTCCATTTAGTATGATACTTTTCTGGATATTATTTTATCAACTATTCTGTATTTTTAAGTTTTATGGATTATATATTTTAGGGTGACTGTTGCAGTGATGAATCATTATCACCAAAAACAGACAGAGGAAAATGTTTATTTGACTTACATAGTGTCATAATCCAGTGAGGAAAATCAAGCCAGAAACTCAAACAGTATAAGAACCTGGAGGCATGAGCTAATGCAAAGGCTATAGAACATTACTGATTACTGGCTTCCTATGCTGAGCTTGTTCTTTCTGCTTTCTTAAAAGACTCAGAAAAACCAGCTCAGTGTCATGCATCCACAGTGAGCTTTTCCCTCACTCATCAATCACTAATTAGGAAAGTGTCCTACAGGCTTACTGCAACCCTATTTTATAAAAACATGAAACATTTTATCCTCCCCAATGACTCTAGTGTCAAGCTGACATAAAAGTAACCATCATTTATCCTTAAATTTTCTATTGAACTGAATTATAAACATTTTATCTTATTAACTTTCAATTTTCAAGAAGATACTGCTTTCTATTAGAATTTGTTATTTCCTTATTTTAGTGGAGATAGCCTTACCTGTGACATAATATTATTTAATAATTATAATAGTATAAAAATAGATATTTTACATTATTTAGAATATATACTATAAAATAGTGAATGAAAGATACTGAAATCATGACATATTTTATACTCATATTTTCTAACTTTTTGATAAGTAGTCCTTGGATTATAAAGGAAATGTTATGAGCTGCACAGGACAGGTATCCTACTGTTTCTGGGACTTTGGGCTTTTTTGAATTAATGTAAAATGTCTCTAACTATTTTCTTCCATATCAAAGAAGATGTTTTAGAAACACCATATGATCCAAACAATATATTTATTAATTAAAAAATCTATCATAAATAATAATAGGTATTAAAATAGTGCAATGCAAAGATAGCTGGAATTCTGGTTTGTAAATTAAAAAAAACATATGGGGTCATGCCTGCATAAGTAGTAAAATGATGCAAGATTAAAATAAAATAAAGGTCATATAGAAAGTTCTACACTTTATGCCTTAATCATATATCTCATATATGTAGTGAAGATATTACCTCCATTCAGAATGATTTCATATTCTCCTGGCATAGCAGGAAACTCTCCCTCTTACTCCCTGTGTGTGTGTTTGTTTGTTTGTGTGTGTGTGTGTGTGTGTGTGTGTGTGTTTGTACACATATGTGTCTTTGGATATGAGTGATAAAAAGATTTATCACTTTAGTGAGTGGCATCACAATTTATAACTTTCGATCAACAATAAATAAATGAAATAAAACAACAAATAAATGAAGAAACTAATTTACTAAACTGCCTGAACTTTATACATACTAGACATCAAACCAGAAAGTTACAGTACTCTCAGATTACACTGCCAAACTGATGAAAATTAGGAAGCAGACAGTTTCATAATTCAAAATGTAAATTGTCCTTGGATATTGAACCACTAACCTTGTGATCTGGAGCTCTCATATCCTACCCCTTTTCTATGAGAAATACATACTTAGAAAAAAACTATGTAGAAAGATGTAATGAATGTTGCATGGAGAGTGGGCCCTTTTGTTCTGTCCTGGCCACCCACCTAGCTTACACCCAAAATAGTCACACAGAAGCTATATTCATTTAAACAGTGCCTGACCCATTAGCTCTAATCCTTATTGGCTAAGTCTTACATATTAACTTAACCTATTTTTATTAATCTGTGTATTGCCACGTGACTGTGGCTTACTGGCAAGATTCTAACCAGCATCCATCTCAGGCACAGGATCTGTGGTATCTCTCACTCTGTTCTTCCCAGCATTCAGGTCTGTCTTCTCCATGCCTACCTAAGTTTTGCCCTATAAAAAGGCCAAGGCAGTTTCTTGATTCAATCAATGAAAGCAACACATAAAGAGAAGGAACTCCTGCACCAAATGAATATTTTGCCAATCATAGAATTTGGAAGCAGTGTTTTATTTCTCAATAATGTGCAGATGTTTTTCATTTTTCTAGCAACATTTTGAAACACGTATGGAAATATATATTGAAATCTCAAAGAAATACCATGTTGTATTGCTGAAAATAGAGACTCACACAGAAACATAAACACATGTACATACACACAAGCATATTTATATTTACACATTTCTATTCTGTGCCTTTTTTATTCCTGTAAAGTTCAGATTTTACATTGTGTGTTCTGTGTTTTCTCTTTACAAGAAAGGGTATGTGTGAGGAAGGGAATTCCATAGCCATGTTGCATGTAAAGGAGTTTGGGGAGACAATGAACATGAAAAAAGATTCCAGAAAAAGGAAATTTTATAATGACAAGGAAGCTATTTTTCTCTTATAATGCTTTATTTAGAGTTGTGGACAACATAACTAATGAGAAACAAAAAGCCTTCAACTTAGAGCATGTTTTATTTTCCAGTTCTTATTCTTCACATTTCACTTCATGACTAGATTTCTGTTTCATTAAATATGCCTTTACTTTAGTTTTCATTATAATGTAGCCCCATGTGTAATGTTATCTAAACTAAAAGCCAGATCATGCATTAAAGCTAAGTACACTTAACACTGTTTGAAGCTGGTTATACACACAGTTTTTAAGACAACAACTAACGTGATGAAATAATAATGAATACTGTCAGGTATGCCCAATATTATATCTATTGTCATTTTTATTTCATTATATTTATGTTTTTATTTACAGATTTAAAAAGAAGAAAGTCAAATTTGAACAAAATTTTATTATAAAAAATTCCATTATCTTTTCTAAATCTGTACATATTTCTGACAAATCTAATAAAGCTTTTGCTACTTTTAAAAAAAATTTCTATTTAAATCTTTTTTATAAAACACAGTGATGTAATTTTTTGAAATATAGTTTCTTTTTGAATCATTTGTATTTGTGGGGTAGGTGTTCCTTATGTCCATAGGAGTGGAGGCAACTATGGAGGCCAAAGGCATTAGGTTCTCTGGAGCTAGAGTTACAGGTGGTTAGAAAATCTTCCCTTATTGTTTTATTTGCATCACAGACCTCTTATTTTAGACATTCTGAAAAATGTGTTTTCAATAATAAATTTAGATAATTAGCTTGACTGACACAGTAGGTGTACTGCTTTGTCTGATCGTTGTAGTTTGCTGCAAGTTTCCTTAGTTTCACATTTTTCTATATCACCTGATTTTAAATATGTATCCTTTTATCTACTCTTTTGTCTTTTATTCACATATAATTTAAATCCATTACACATTTTACATAGTGAAGATTGACATATGTGCCCCTGCACATGTGGTAAAGTCAGAAGAGAACTCACAGGAGCATATTCTATCTTCTCACAGCCATTGAGTAATCATTGTGACTCTATAAAACAGCCTTATTTCTTGTCTTTGCTTGGCATGCGTGTATGTGCTTGTGTGTGTGTGTGTGTGGTGGGGTATATGTGTTCCTTCCCTGCCAAGGACTGACTCTCTTGGAGCTCACAGACCGAGGGAGAACAAGGGGGAAGGCTAGAGGAGAATCTAGAATTCGGCAAGTGACAGACAAACACTCTGGTTGAGCTTTGAATCTGCTGCGCTTTAATTAAGGCAGGGTAAAGTATTTATACCTTCACAGAAACTGAATAAACATCAATCACAGGAGTTGACACACCTCCTTCAAGG
>LOEQ01016900.1:0-12024 GCA_001685075.1 Bramus lutescens | reverse complement strand
TGTGTGTGTATTGGGGTGCTTAGGAGCCTTCTCAATCCATGAGGAAGTTTTTAGCTGATTGGATCTTGCAAAGAGTTTGTATAGGTAACCAGAGTTCTGTGGGTTCAGGTGTGCAATCATCATATCATGCCTGGAGGAAAACATTCCACAACAGTCTTCTTCCCCAGTGACCACTGGTTTCCCCATGCTATTAATTAATTAATGAACATAAAAAGGCTTGAAGTTAGGAGGGAGATGTGACGGAGGACACTAAAGGAGAGATGGATGGGGAGAGAAGACTACATGGGGTAATGCTGCATTGTGCACATCTATAAAATTCTTGAAGAATAAATCAAAATGCTTTACAAAAGAAGGAAAGAAAATAAACTTCACCAAGAATTCCTATTCCATATGCTCACTCTTTAAATTGGAAGACTGGAATATATAATCCATGGAACCTTACATCATACAGATGAGAGAATACATAAACTCCTTAGATGGAAGGGTCCTCGCCTCAGCCCAGTAGTGTCCACAAGTGCATGACAAAAGCAAATGTAAATTTTCTATGACATAATGCACTTTAAAGTTAGGTCTACAAATTCTTCTGTTTCCTCTTTGTTTTAATTGAATTTAAAAGTTCCCAAAATTAGTAAAAAAAAGGCATTAGCTTTCATTTATATTTTTAAACAAAGCATGTCTTTAAATAGAATTTTGCCCCAATTTCCCAACCCTCACTCCCCATATTCTCTCTCCAAGTCTCTCTTCACTTTTATATTCCATGATTGTTTGTCTACTGCTTCATTCTTCTTTAGTGGGTATTTTATCCTTTTCTGGGTTTTGGGTTTTTAGGTTTCACTTTGCTGTACATGTGGGGTGTGTGTGTGTGTGTGTGTGTGCACATATATGTATGCTGTAGGCTAGGATCCACATGACAAAGAATACATGTGGGTTTTGTCTTTCTGAATTATAATAGATAAAATTTGACATTGCGGGAGATGGCAGTCAAAACCCAACGAATACATAAGAACAATGCCAGGTAGATGCAAATTAAAAAACTATAATACCAGAGAAGGCAAATACTAGAAGAACTGATGGAATATAAGCAATGTATATATTCTCCAGATGTTTAAATACAAATGAGAGGTATAAGAGATGGGATAACATGAGGACCAAAAAGACTCATAAAAGAGTAAATCAACAATATTTAGAAGTAGGAAGAATAGCCAGTGAAATTAAAATTTTTATGTATAAACTAGAATGGGTACACAGGAACCATGAATATGTTCCAGAGCATTCCAAAACGTTCCAGAAAACAGATTTGAAAATATCACCCTGAAGGCAATTTAGAGACAAAGAAACGAAAAATAGAAAAGAGGCTAAAAGATACGAGAACAGAATGAAAATGTCCGCATATATTTAACTCAAGTCCCAGAGGGAGAAAATAGCAAAGAGCGAGACAATTTTCAAATTGATAACAGAGGAAAAGTCCTAGCACACAAGAAACGGAGTACTTTAAATCAAACCTCTAACTAGGGTTGAGAAAAGCTTCAACCTGTTTACTTCACAATCATGAACAGACATATGTAAGTCCTGACCAAAGAGATTCAGAACAAACCGGCCAGTGTAGAGGAGGGATTGACACATTATAGGCTCCTGTGCTGGTCCTCGTCATCGCTGAGTCATTTTATAAGTCTGTCATTGCTTAAATACTGTTTACTTGTGCAGCAAATTCCAGGTTTGAATCTCTAGTACAGAACTCTTCTACGACTTTAGATTGAAGTTTCCAGTCTCTAGGACATCCCAGACCAAAGAAGCCTAAACTGGAGACCTTCATTTTTCTGTCAAGTCTATCTCCTTTTCTGCAGTCCTTTCCCTCACCTCTAGGTCTTTGCCTTCTCTATTCTAGCTTCCATTTTATTCACTTTATCTAATCAAGTCCAGCTTGGTTTCTATCTCAGATAATCCAAGCAGTTTCTCCTGATGGATCTGTACTTACAATACATCCCCTCACCCTGCCCTCTCCATCAAAGCCAATGTCTTTCCTACACCCTCCCATAGCTGTCTGAAACTCCCAGTCTAACATTTGCCATGTGGAATAGTGATGGTGACTACCAGCTGCTTCCCAGCAGGGAATTCGGAAGAGAAAATTAGGCCTGAACACTGTGTCTGGCCATAGTTGCTTGGTAGACATTAGATGACTGAATGGCCAGGCTAAGCTAAATTGTACGCATGGCAGAAGGAGTATGCAGGGCAGGGCATTCAGAAGAGAGAGGCCTGGGAGTGCTCCCCATCTTGTCTGAAGGTTACAGCCATGGAAATATTAGCACAGAGTCTGCTAGAATAGTTTAACTTTATGTGCCTTGACAGGAAAGCCTGAAGTTGAAGAGCACCTCAGGTAAGGAGCATATGATCAACAAATGCTAATGTGGAGAAATGTAAGCAAGAAAACTGGGAAATCACAAAAGCATCCCTGGAGACCTCAGATTCTCTGCAGCTTTTAAGGCCCAGTCCCAGAATTTAGCTATTTACCTTGTGATGATGGAGACTCCTGAAGATTTTTATTCTAGACCTTGGATGGTCAGAATTATACCCCAGGGAAAAACACTCGCTTGGGAAGCAGTGAGGAGACTCCTCTCAGCTGTGGAACTGGGTGCAAGAAACTAAGCTGAAAGGCTCACAGAGATGCAGCAGATGTAGCAGCACACTGGAAGGAAGGTGCTCCTGGCTGATCCTAACAGTCAGTCAAAACTGCCACTTGACTGTCCAGCTGTTAGCATTGTCATGGGCCTGACTGGGGCCATTACAACCCTGCTTGTATCTCCCTAGAATCGTTGATGCAATTCCTTGAGACATGTCCTCCCAACCAGCAACCATCTGGAGAAGGTCAGATTGACCTAAGGGATTTATTTTCATTAAAACTTTTCCAGAAGCACAAACCATTACTCAGAAAAGGAGAAAGTGCACCAACGTCCATCTTTTTATTCCTCATTGTTTTTTGCTAGTTTTATTATTATCTTTGCATCACTCTTAATCTCTGAGGCTCAAAACAAATAGTGACTAGGTGTCTAATATTCACTAAATGTGAGATTGGTTGATCCTCAGAAATTTCATTTGCTGTTAAAATTAAAACTCACATAGGTTTTTGTCTTAGTATTTCAGATGTGTTTTGTGGTTTTTAATGTTATAGATTGGTTCTGGTGATTCCCTTTTTATAGCCACCTTTTTATAATATTTTGACAATACTAATTTATTAAGCAAACATAGTAAGCCCCACAGACTGTTATCTAAATGTTGAATTTGCATATTGAATTATATATCTGATAGGTTGGAGTAACTGTTATTAAATTCATTAATACAGATGTTCCAAGGTGAATGCTTTCTTTACTTCATTGTAACATTTTGTGTGTGTGTGTATAGATTTGAATCAGATCTCACTTTTAGTGCTCTTCTGTTTTCAGTGGATAACATTGACAATACAGCTCAGCAAACAAACACCAGGCCAAGGTGCTGTGAGTGTATCTGCTTCTCAAAGGGTGTGTATCAAATGGTACATTATGGGGGTCTTACCATAGATGTAGACACAGTTCTGTGTGTTTCCTGAGCCCAGCCTTCCCAACAGAGTGAGACAGTCCCTGAAGCAAGCAAGATCATGGCATACACTCCAGAGAAAAATAACCTGTGGCTAACTCAGTGCTCAAGAATGTAACGTTTGCTTTTCATGAATGTGAACCTGAGTTCAGTTCCCCCAGACACCATAAGAAAAAGCTGAGCATGGTAGCATAGACCTGTAATCCTAGCCTTGTCAGGTAGAAACAAATGAATCACTGAGGATGGTTGACCAGTTGGCCCAGGCTCCTCGGTGTGCTTCAGGTTCCGTGAGAGACCCTGTCTCAAGGGCTACCCGTGCTCCAGTAGCTGGTTCTATACCATGACATACAAGCAAATTTAGTGGACTCAGTAGGTTTAAAGAAAAGGAGTGCATGATGTTGAGAGGGAGGCAAAACTGGTGGAGGGATAGGGGAGAAACTAGAGTGGAGGGAGTAGAGAATGGGTAAATTTGATTAAAACACATATATATGCATTACAGAATTCTCAAACAATAACAGCAAAAAGGTGGGAAGTACATGAAAAATGACTTTCAAGGATCACCTTTGGCCTCCACATGGACAAACAGATACAGACACAGACATACAGATACACGCACACACACACACACACACACACACGTGCACTTGCAGATGCATGTGCTTGAACCACACCTATTAGCACACACTAAAAAGTCCAAGGAAAACTGAGCCTCCTGGATTTAAACAAACCACCAGTTACTGGGTAAGGTTGACTTCACATCAACACACCTACCAGTATCTGCTAACATCCCAGCATCTGCAGTTGTGTGTCTGCTAACAATCATGAAGTGGTGAGGTGCAGAGGCCACGGGGTAGATCTGGACACAGGCTTCCTAGTTTCAAAGCCATGCCTCAGATTGCCTCGACTGTAAATAGGAATCTTATGCCGTGATGGCTACGTGAGTGAATGTGTGTTGCGTGCTCAGATCACCTGTCACACCAGGTTCAATCTTTTCTCTTGCCTGCCAGCATTTGTCCCTTTCACAGGATGGGACTGACACTAACTCACCGAGTTCACACTTGGCAAACTGTCACTTCTCATATACTCAATTGACACTTAGCAGCCAGACCCTGAGCCAGCTGTTAGGTCAGTGATACACAAAACAGCTCCCTTCACCAAGAAAGCAGAGGCAGATTAGTATATGGTGGGGGCACATGTGCATAATGAAAGGCAGATCAGAATGAGACAGAGAATTCTAGAGGTATTGGAGTGAGGGAGACAGGGTTCTGATTTAGTGGGTTTCTGGAGGAACTGATGTGTATCTAGGCTTCCACTATTACGCTGCTTTTCCATATGAGGTTGCCAGGAGTGTGTGAGGGATGAAGATGAGAGAGGGGGATAGAGAACACAGGTACAGAAGGAAGAACCTGGGAGGGAGGCATGCCAGCCTTTCATCTGTTTCATTGTTTCTTTGATTCAACCATGAGATGGATAACTCTGGACTATAACCAGGCTCTCGACTAAGTTTGGAAGAAGTTACTGCCTAATGGAAAACTCAAATCAGAGAATCCCTCCTCTCTTGGCAACGGGCATGACGAAGCCCAGCTGCACGCATCCTACCATCATGTATAGAGCTCTGGCTAACCTCCAAAGCTGGAGTCTAGACCTAGTCCTTCTTTCTGTCTTTTGTGATGAATGTCTGTCGAAACCAATAAACGGCTCCACACCAAGCCCGAACCTTTACCCATGCAGAGCCCATTCTTCTGGAAGATATATTAGGGCCAAAACTGGATATAATTTGTGTAGTTCAAAATGTCACCATTTGAGTCTGGACGTGGAATAACATTCTTCAGTTGCCTTTCCTTTTCTCTTGCTCCTCTGCAGCTTGCATATCCTTCAGCACATCAATATATTGTGTAATGGCTTAAAAACAAAATACCTTGGCTTCTAATTCATTAAATGAGTCACCTCTTAAAAGTGAAAATGCAATTTTCAGATGGAAAAAGGAAAACATGTCTCCTCCTATTTTGCCATTACTGTCCTTATAGATTCACAGCTGACAGCTTTAACTTTAAAAGGCTGTTTTACACAGATACGCATAGAATTCAGATAGGTAGCAGTCGTGATTGAGAGGATGTGTAGATGGGTGCTTTGGGAGAGCTGGAGTGAATGAAGGACTTTCGAGCATTTTTTTTCTGAGTTATGCCTGACTGAAGAATGGATCACTTATTTAATGAAATAAGCTTATTCAATTTATTTGAAGTTCATTAAATTTAAGATGGCACATATTAATTCTAGACTGTTATTATTCTTAAGTTTGCCCCAAACAATGAAAGCAGAAACAGACTATCTAGAATCCTTATAAAAACCTTTCTCCTGTGGATTGGTAGTCCTAACCACCTTTCCTTTTGGGAGATCTGAGAGCCAGCCCTCAATTCTCACTGTCACTGACCTCTTGACCTAATTTGTTGCTTGCTAACTCCAGTTCCATAATTTTGTCTTGTGTCTCCTTTCTTGTTCACTTTGTGGCTATGTATATAAATGGAGAACCTTAGTTGAAAAAAATTATTTTGTCATGTTTCAAAACATTACACATCTGGACTTTTGCAGTAGCCCATTGCCTGGCCTTTCTGCCTTGGGTCTCATAATGCCAAACTAGATTTTTAAAGTCAACATACATTAATTGGGCAATTGACATTCACAAAGTCTTTTCCTAAGGGCTTACTTCTTCATCCAGAAGGGGCAAATTAGAAGTGTTCACGGGATGAATAGCTGTCTTTTTTATTATTTTTTTTTTCATGAAGCAGGAGGAGAAAGCCACCATGAGGCAGATGACAGAGAGAGGATGGAAACCTTAACTCCCTGCTGCAGTTATTCTAGCCTAACCTCACACATACCAGTAAGCATGAGAGCAACTCAAAGCTTCTTGATGTGGAAGAGAAAGACTTTTGTCATCCAATGCTACCTTCTTTCCTAGCTGTCATGGCTCCCATGGCCTTGTGCCAGTCAATGTGTCAGGCAGGCAACACTGCATATAGCTTTTATTTTCTCTTCTTGCCTATTATCTGCTATCCCTGTTATCTACCAAACTTTGTTCTCTAATCCCCCTGCTGAAGCCTTTTAAACCATTCTCTGATTTTTTCACAAACTGTACAGCAGTCACTTTGGTCACAGCGAGACAACCATTCATGGATAACCTAAGGACTGTCACACGAAGAGATGATCCAGAGGGATGGAGCAAGATTTGGGTAATTACATTAAGGCTGTCACAGAGAGGATGTCACCTGCCTCTTCCTTGGACAAGGAGGCTATTACCAGAACCTAGGATCAAAGAAGAATGCAGGAGTCAACAGCCTCTTAATCTGCAAGAAGAGAGTCCGAGAGACAAACACCTTGGTTTCTCTTTCCCACCTCCCTGAACCAGCACTTATGATTGGCTGTGACCAACAGCAGTAGAGAGAGGGAGGGAGGGAGGGAAAGAGAGAGAGACAGACAGGCAGAGAGAGACAGCAAGAGAGAGAGAACATAGTAACACAGAGAGAGACTTAGAGAGACAGAGACACACAGGGGCACAGAGAGACAGAGCTAGAGAGGCCGACAGAGAAACAGAGACAGATAGGGAGTTGAGGGAAGAATGGGGAGAGAGAGAGAGAAGAGTAAGGAAGAGGGAGAGGAGGGAAAGGGAGACAGAAGAGGTGGGCTGAAAGGGGAGGAAAAGGGAGGCCATATGGGAGCCTCTGTTGCATAACAGCCACCTGGAACAGAGCAATGGATAATGATGAGGAATAACTCGAAAAGGACAGATTCAGAATATCTGGTACCTCACCCAAGCAGGAGTGTCACTTTGTGCCCCACAAAGCACACCAGCTCATGATTTTATTGGCATTATAACGCCATGCTGAAAGTACTTGTTTATGTATTTCTCTCTTGTTGCATTATAGTATTTTTGGAGAGCAGGAGATGAAAATTTTGAAATGTTTTATATTTTGTTTTCATGCGGCTTGCTGCAGCACCTGGTATTCAACAGACGCTTGCTAAACTTCTACCTAAGTGGAGCTGATGTCCCCCAGAAACACCGAAGAAAGTGACAGGGGAGGGGTGAAAAACTGGAATGTTCCCAATCAGCAGGAAGGAAAAATCAGATGACACCAGCAACACCTCCATGTGATTTCTGTCTCCTCTGGGATTTTGTCTACTCCTGTGTTCTATCTCTCCAACTCGCTATTCGCTTCTGCGAATGGCACCCACAGCGGGAACCTCTACATCTCATCCTCTCCCAGACACTCTGCGGAACAGAGAGAGAACAGAGACCCCCATAGACAAGGAAGTCCTGTTCTTCACTGACTTTCATGCCAAGTCTTGTCTGTATGTCCAGTCCAGTGGGGTGGACTGAACCACTTAGGAACTTTGAACTTCCTTTTTGATCTTTCCATCCCAAAACTAGAGATGCTAGCCTTCTACATGTTTCCTTCTTCGAGTTTACTTCCATTCCTACCTGGCCCTTCTTCTCTGGGAGCACTCTAATAAAGGATCTTTTCCAGCTTAGAATATATCGTAAGGGAACAAGTAAAAGAAAACACCTTAGTCTCTGTTCTCCAACTGGACAATTCACCCAGTGTGTTCAGGATGGCAGCTCCTGTGCCATAGGTCTGTGTCTGCACTCACTCTGGTTTAGGTTATAACGATGGAAGTTTCTGGTCTAGAAGACAACTTTTATGAATGGAAGAAACAAAATGGAGTCTCTATGGCAAAGGGCAGAACAAACTTTCTTGTGGATTTGAATTTCTAACATGGCTCAATGTGTAAGTATGTTTTCTTGTCTTTAGTGGGGTTGTATAGCTTTCAGAAAACAGAACTGATCCTTATACACAATCTTTTTCTCCTTTCTCTCATTGCCATTAGTAAAAGGACAGGTATTAACTGAGCAGTTGATATGCACAAAGACTTTTGCTAGAGACTGTCTTCAAAGCTTAGAAGCTATTGGTGAGAAGTGTTTGTGAGATAAATGTATGTCTTTTTCCCACAAAACTGAGGAGTAGAGTGGAGGAAGTGACTGTAGAGTTGATGTCAGAAAGGACAGACAGATCCCCACAGTACGTGTGGTGGCATTCCAGCCACGGATGTGTACCTCACTGTGAACTACACTCTTTGCTAATATGTTCCTGTAACATACTTTATTATAACTACATTAAAATCTGTTTTCTCACTGTTGTATATGCCTATAAAGACAGAAAATTTGGCCTGTTTAGCTCTTTAGATACTGTACTTAGCACATAGCCTGACCCATAGCATAATCACTTTATTCAATAAATGGAGGCAAGTTTAGACTGTGCTGCATGTGGCCCTGGGAAGGGAGGATGGTTTCTTCTGACTCTCACGGAGGCGTAAAGCATGAGAGTTACTTTCATATACCGATGTAGGAAGACAGAGGCCGACCGAAGGGCTATGGTGTCATTCACTTATCCTGATTTGGAAGCTCTTGCGGTCTCAAACTATCATCTCTTATCTCGTTGCATTAGCTATTAGTAGCCTCTACCGAAAGAAAATGTCTGTGGGGTTAGAACGTAGTGATTAGTCATAAACCATGGGCTTCTTTTTAAAAAGTTTTTCAAGACAGGGTTTCTCTGTGTAGTCTTGGCTGTTCTGGAATTAGGTCTGTAGACCAGACTGGCCTCAAACTCACAAAGATCCGCCTGTCTCTGCTTCCTGAGCTCTGGGATTAAAGGCATGTGCCACCACCACCTGGCAATCATGAGCTTCTATGGAGTCCTTTAACTCTGACATTGTCAGATCAGCTGGAATAAAATATGTGCCCAAGACACAGAATGTCTAATTAAAACTTAGGATGTAGAAACTGTTTTGATACTGGTCCTCTGTGTATGGAAAATATGAAGAAGGGGAGAGTTTGGTATGTGTGTGTGTGTGTTTGTGTGTACATATTGTACACACATGTATGGGGGTGTATGTCAAGGGTCCCGTTTTATTTAATTTTTTAATTAATTATTTTTAAGTGATCTTTTCTTATTTTGCATTCCCATTCCAGGCCCACCCCCTTCCCTCTTCCCTCTACCCCAACCTTCCCCATCCAACCCCCATTCACTCCTCAGAGAGTCTGGCACATCACTTTGAGGCAGGCCCAATGCCCTCCCCTCTATATTTAGGCTGAGCAAGGTATCCCTCCAAAAAGAATGGGCTCCAAGAAGCCATTTCACGTACTAGGGATAAAATCTGGTCCTACTGCCAATGGCCACAAAGACTGCCCCAAACACACATCTGTCACCCACATTCAGAGGGCCTTATTTGGTCCTATGCTGGTTCCCCTGCTGTCAGAGTCAGGTCAGAGTTGGTAGGCTCCCACTAGCTCATGTCAGCTGTTTCAGTGGGTGTCCCCAACATGGTCTTGACTCCTTTGTTCATATTCTCACTCCTCTCTTCGAGTAGACTTGGGGAGTTCAGCCCAGTACTTAATTGTGGGTTGCTGCTTCTGCTTCCATCAGTTGCTGGATGAAGGTTCTATGATGACACTTAAGGTGGGCATCAATCTGATTACAGGGGAAGGGCACTTCTCCACTATTGCTTAGGGTCTGAGCTGGCACTATCCTTGGAGATTCCTGGGAATTTCCCTGGTGCCAGGTTTCATGTTAACTGCATAATGGCTCCCACAATGAAGATATCTCTTTCCTTGCTCTCCCTCTTTGTCTTTCCCCAACTGGACCATCCTGTTCTCCTCCTCCCTCCCCTTCTCCTCTCCCCTTCCACCCTGCCTTCCCCTCCTCCCTGCTCCCAATTTTCTCAGAATATCTTGTCTCTTTCCCCTTCCCTGGGAGATCCGTCTATGTCTTTCTTAGGGTTCTACTTGTTACCTAGCTTCTCTGGGGTCCTGAACTACATAGTCTGGTTATCCTTTGCTTTACCTCTAATAGTCACTTTTGAGTGAGTACATACCATGTTCATCTTTCTGGGTCTGGATTACCTCACTCAGGATGTTTTTGTCAAGTTCCATCCATTTGCATGAAAATTTCAAGATGTCATTGTTTTTTTAGTGCTGAGTAGTACTCCACTGTGTAAATGTACCACATTTTCTTTATCCATTCTTCAATTGAGGAGTGTCTAGGTTGTTTCCAGGTTCTGGGTATTACAAATAATGCTGCTATGAACATAGTTGTGCAAACGTCCTTATGGTATGGGTCTTCATCCTTTGGGCATATGCCCAAGAGCGGTATTGCTCTACAACTTACTCCCTAGAGACAGGATCTCTCACTGAACCTAGAGCTAGGGTGAACACCAGTAAGCCCCAATAATCCTCTTGTCTCTGCACACGCTCTAGAACTGGGGCTAACTGCTTTCTGTATCAGTGCTGTCAACTGTGAGCCAGTACCTCCTGCTCGGGCAGCAAGCACTCTTACCCATTGAACTAGCTCCCCAGCCTGGAAGAAGGGACTTCTGTGGAGCTACATGTCAACAAGATGAAGCACTGCCACGGTGGCCCAGTCTGAGCAGAAGATCACAGGAAGGCAGCTGAAACCCAGGAGAAAGCGTAATGGGAAGAAGGGTCTTCCAATATTTAAGACTTTTACTTGCAACTTTCTTTTGCAAAATGTGGGAAAGAAAACTAGGACGCTAAGTTCTCAATATTTAACACCAACGGCTCAGTTACACTTTGCTTCCATTTTCAACTTGAAGCACCTAAGAAGAGACCTCCGTGAGATTGGCTGTAGGCATCTTTGTGGGGCTATTTTCTTGATTACTAATTGATGCAGCAGGGTCCAGCCCTCTGTGGGTGGTATCATCCCTAGCAGGTCCATCTATGTTGTGTAAGAAAGAGAACTGGTTGACTGTGAGCCTGGCCAAGCTAGTAATCACCGTTCCTCTGTTGTATCTGCTTCTGTTCCTTCCTTGAGTTCCTGTGGTTGCTTCCCCATGATGGACTTTAGCCCATAAGTAAAATAAATGCTATCCTCTCTAAGTTGCTGTTGGTCACAGTGTTTATCACAGAAACTGAAATGCAAACCAGGAAAAGTTCTTAAAACAAACATCTGGCACTGGGAGAATGTAACTAGGAGACGTGGTCAAAATGGTCTGGCACAGTTCAAGGCTGTGGTCAGGACCTAGTGAAAATCTGCCAGCTGTGACTGAAGATGGCTTTGAGGAATACACCAGGTGTGTAAGATACGGCCGTTTCCCCTAGGGATCTCACTGCATCATTCTGAAGACTTCATAACAGTATCAGACCAACCGTTTCTTTTTGCTTTCTATTTAAAACATACTGATCTTTGCTCAATCAATAATGGAGACCATCTGCCTTCCAGACACTTGTCAGAGAGAATAACCACAAACTGTCAGCTCCCTAGCATTTACCAGAATCCAATCTGAGAGAAGAGACACTCAGGGAAGATAGTCCCTAAGGAATAGTTTGCTTTGCAACAAGGTTTTCTTCTTTCATTCTCCTTCACTCCCTCCCTCCCTCCCTCCCTCCCT
>LOEQ01016899.1:0-11481 GCA_001685075.1 Bramus lutescens | reverse complement strand
GAGTTTTTCATATCCTCTTTAAGGGCTTCTATTGCTTTCAAAATATCACTTTTTTCTACTTCTCCTGGATTAGGGTATTCCAGTCTTCCTGTTGCAGGTTCGCTGTGTTCTGGTGTTATCATGTTGGTTTTCAGACTGCTGGAAAAATTCTTGCTTTGGCGCCTGCCCATCTCTGCCTAAAAATGCTCTCCTTTTGATCTTCTGGTACAAGATTAGGGCCCCTAGCTGATCAGGGACCTCTCCTATGGATCTTCTGGTACAGGATCAGGGTCCCTTTCTGGCCAGGGCCCTCACATGAAAAGCAGACAAAAGTCCTACCTTGCTGCTGGCAGGCTATTGAAACAGAGGAACTCCCACCTGGTTGAACCCACCACCTGGTCCCTGCACCCAAACAGGCTGAGCTGGGGGATCTGTAGACCTGAAGAAGGGAAGGGAGGCGGTGCCTGAATGCTAGCTGGGATGGGGTTGGAAGAGAGGGGCTCTAGCCTTGGTTAGGAGCCCCTGCAGAATAAGAAGGAAGTTTAGGGGTTTGGGGGATGTCTGTGCTCCGTTTCTACTGGTCAGGAACTCACTCACCCCTATGATGGATCCTCTGGTACTGGATCATGGCCCTTTGCTCACTAGGGGACCTCAAAGATGCAGACAAAGGGTCTCCCTTGCTGCCAGCAGGCTTTGGAAACAAAGGAACTCCTGCCTGGTTGAACTCACCATCTGGTCCCAGCACCCAAACAGGCTAAGTCTGGGGATCTATGGCCCTGAAGAAGGGAAGGGAGGAGGTGCCTGAATGCAAGCTGTGATGGGGTAGGAAGAGGGGGCAGTAGCCGGGGTTAGGAGCTCCTGCAGAATGAGCAGGAAGTATAGGGGCTTGGGGGATGTCTGTGCTCCGTTTCCATGGGTCAGGAACGCACTCAGCCCTCCGATGGATCTTCTGGTACAGGATCAGGGCCCCTTGGTGGTCACGGGACCTCACAGACGCAGACAAAGGGTTTATTTTGCTGCTGGCAGGCTATTGAAACCTGTACTTGAGTTTTTTAAGTCTCCATTTCCACAATTGTTCAAAGATGGGCAGATAAGACAGCATCATATAACCATTTGCAATGAAAAAATTGTTTACTAAAGTTATATTTTCTGCCATTTTTCAATCCAATTAATCATTTTGTGTTAGGTAGAGTTTTTTTTAACTATGCTAGTAGAAGACAATTATGCTAAAGGAAATAATCCAGTCACAGAAAATTCAGTACTATGTAATCTTACTCTTATGTAGAAACCCAAGTGTTGACAGAAATTACTGTTCTGCCTGGTCCCACAGCCATCATCCCCCCAAAATACACAGAGGCTTATATTAATTATAAACTGGTTGACCTATTAACTCAGGCTTCTTCTTATATCTTACATCTTAAATTAGCCCATAATTCTTGTTCTGTTAGCCACATGACTTGCTTTTTTTTAGCATTTAAAAATGTTTTAATGTAAAAGCCTGGATGATACTTGTTTAAGAAATGTGCAGCATTGATTTTTGTCTCTTGGATAAAGAGCCATCAGGCTTCATGATAAAGAAGACCTCAGGACTAATGAACAAGCAATACTATTATAAAACAAATAATTAAAATCTGAAAAATATATAAAATGCCAAAATAATAAAGAAACAATGTAATATCCTCCAGTACTCTCTGTCATTCTAAAATACTGAGTTAAAGTGATTAAAGTGTGAAAGGATTTACTTCAGAGTGCACTTCTACACCACCATCTCAGCCATTCTGTTCGCTCATGATCTCCTCTCCTCTTCCCTTTGCCTCTCCCCCATCCTTCCTCCATCCTTTCTCCCCTGACTCCACTATGCAGCTTCCAATTTTCTCAGGAGATCTTGCCTATTTCACCTTCCCATTGCAGCAGGGGAGTCCATGTACGACTCTCTTAGGGTTCTTCTTGTTACCTGGCTGCTCTGGGGTCATGAATATAAACTTGTTATCCTTTGCTTTATGTCTAATATCCACTTAGGAGTGAGTACATATAATGTTTGTCTTTCTGGATCTGAGTTATTTCCACTCAGGGTGATTTTCTTCTAGCTTCATCTATTTGACTGCAGATTTCAAGATGTCATTGTGTTTTTTTGCCACTGAGTAGTACTTAATTATGTAAATGTACCACTTTTTTTCCCCAAAAAACTCAAGTGCAAATGGATCAAAGACAAGAGCGCAACATAAATCTGGCTACACTGAACATCACAGAAGAGAAATGTTGGAAGTAGCCTTCAATTCATGGGCACAGGAGACCACTTCCAAAATACAACACCAATAGCACAGACACTGAGAGCAGCAATTAATACATGGGACTTTCTGAAACTGAGACGCTTCTGTAAGGCAAAGAACACAGTCAATAAGACAAAACAGCTGCCTACTGAATGGGAAAAGATCTTCACCAACACTACATTGGACAGAGGACTGATCTCCAAAATATATAAAGAACTAAAGAAACTGGATATCAAAATACCAAATAATCCAATTAAAAATGGGGTACAAATATAAACAATGAGTTCTCAACAGAAGAATCTCAAATTGCCAAAAGACTCTCAAGGAACTCCACAACACCTTTAGCCATCAGAGAAATGCAAATCAAAATAACTCTGAGATACCAAGTTAAAAAAATCAAAATGACTAAGATCAAAATCACCAATGAAAGCTCATGCTAAAAAGGATGTGTAGTAAGGGGCACACACCTCCATTGCTGGTGGGAGTACAAACTTGCACAGCAACTGTGGAAATAAGTATGGCAGTTTCTCAGAAAATTGTGAAGCAATCTACCTCAAGACCCAGAAAAACCACTCTTTGGCATATACCAAAATGTTTCACACTCAAAGCACAAGGACATTTGCTTAATTCTGTTCATAGCAGCATTATTCATAATAACCAGAACCTGGAAACAACCGAGATACCCCTCACCTGAAGAATGGATTAATACATGCATATATATGTATAAAAATAAGATATATATGATATATAGATTTATATACTATATATATATCGTATTTTTATAAAAGAAAGAAAAAACTGATAAAAACATTAAGACAAGGAACTTCCAAAAGAAACTTTGTGGTTTTTTCTTTTGTTTTGTTGTTGTTGCATTATTTGCAAACAATCCAGTTTGAATACTTTTGTGCTTTTCATTTTAATCTATAGTCCATACTTCAGTCACTTGTATAATTCCCAGGGGAATTTGTTAAAGGGATACTTTAGACAACAAACCTTAAAAGCCTTGATTCCTAAAGCAATTCTTTGTCTCTCTAGGCAACTCTGAATGTCAAATATACATTCTTCACTAAATTTGTAAAAAGAACATTCATTTTTCAGTTGAATCCCTTGGTACTGTCTCCTCCTAACACAGTGCTAGGGTTACAAGCAGTCACCACTGTGGTACTTAAATGAGATGGATGGCATAGGTTCATATGTTCAAATGTTTAATGCCCAGTTGTTGAACTGCTTAAAGGGGATAATGAGGTAAGGCCTTGTGGGAAGAGGTTTGTCACTAGTGGTGGGCTTTTGGTATCAAAGCCCCACATCAAGTTTAGTCAATTACTAGGCCTCCATCTTGTGGATCAGAAGTAAGCTCTCAGCTACTGATTTAACATGTTGGCTGCTTGGGCTCCATGCTTCCCGTCATAATATCATGGACTGCAAGCTTTTATTGATTGACTTGATCATGTTGTCTTCTTACAGCAATAGAACACTAACCCAGACCACCACCACAGTTGGCTTCTGTGGATCTGAACTGAGGTTCTTCTGCTTGTTTGACAAATTTTTTTTTAAGGAAACATCTCCCTAGCCACTTGAAATAACATTTTATTAAATTTAGAAATATAAACTAGAATATCATACTTTAACTATTTATTTTTAATTATCAAATTCATTAATAGATGAAACTATTTTTAGTAACTCTTTGGAGATACCATTGAGAAAAATATCAGATAAAAAAGATTTCATTTAGATCTGGAAGACAGTTATTGTGACAAGCATAGATCCTAAACTTCTGGTATTGAATTATTTCATTTTCCATCACTCTCAGGTTTCATTTAAGTTTTTGTAACTGTTGTGTGTAGTTTAAGTAATCTAGTTTCCTTGTTATAATTTGTAACTGTGGTATGTAGTTTAAGTAATCTAGTTTCCTTGTTATAATTTGTATAATTGATGAACCTAAATTTTGGTATTAAAATCTAGAAATACAACAAAGGTAACTGATCATACATACACATTATAAACATTCCCACACATGTATGGAAACACACATATATGTACATACTTATGGATTATTGGGAAATCACAAAGAAAACTGGAGAGAATGTTATGTTGTCATCAGACTGTAAACATGGTGTTTGTTACTCTTACCGATAAGACGACTACACATTATACTTTACCCATTTAAGTAGATAAGCAATCATGTTGCTGTCATTATCCCTACACATTTGTGGCAGATACAATACATCTAGATAAGTTTTGTAGTAACATCCTGGGGATTAAGTTATAGAATTTACTAACTTTATGTATTGAGACTTCAAAATTATTATCTATGTGTTTTGGATTCAAATAGGCTTCTCAAAGATTTAATAATTCTTGAATGAGCAGTGCTATAGACAGCCTATATATTTAGGGATTTTTGTTATCATCAAAATGAATGACATATAAAGTAATAAAGTGAAGGAAGATTTTATAAATACTTTTCAAAGATGTATATTACTAAACAGAGTCAATTAACCATTTAAACAATTAGGAAAGGGAAAATGACTATCAGCCAAATACCAATGGTTATCATTCCTTGAATCTATGTGGAAAACAATGAGGCCAAACCATGGATCATACTAAATATAACAAACATATCTACGATTGTTTCTAGCAAAACCATGCAAAGTTTGTTTATTGCCTAACATCAAACATTTTACTGTAAATCTATAAATATGAGCTTTTCTTGAACTGACCTTGAAAATGAGCTTAGAATTTAAGGCTCTTAGGTTTCAATTTCCTGAAAGAATGCCATGAAAATGCATGGAGTCTAGTTACTGCCTGGCTGTTAAATTTGATAGGGCACTCATGAAAACAGTGCTTCCTGCATCACTCGAGTGTAAATGGATCTTCATAGATCTGCAGAGAACCACTCAGAAGCCAAAGTGTGAAAGGTACCATGCATCTAATAAGAGTTCAGTTTGCTCCTGGCTTTTACTTATTTTCACTAGAATATATATTTGTGGTTCGATTCTGGTTCCATCTGAGAAACCCCCGAGAATACAGAATGAAAAAGCAGTGAAAGGAAAACTAGGAAAAAACAGGGACTGCCTAGTTCAGCTTCATTGCTGTTAAGAGGTTTAGTACAGTGTGTGTTTACATGGATGCATAGTACAGAAATAGTGAAAAACATATAGATGCATATGTAGAAGTATTTCTTTGCTAGAAATACTTTGCTTTGCTTAGTAAAAGATCACATATAAGACTATTTGTAGTTGTTGCCTAAAATAATGATGACAGAGCATGAGAAAAGCATAAGACGACTAACAATAGCAGATACATACTCTGAAATGACCATCTACTATGGCCAGGGAAGACTTCAAGTGAGGGATTGGAAAACCAACCTAGCCACATAACCTTCCAACTACAGTCTGTCCTACCTTTGGGTTATACTGGAATAAGAGTGGCCCAGAAATTGAGGGAGTGGCCAACCAATGACTGGTCCAGACTGAGACACATGCCATGAGAGTAAGCCCACCCCTGACTCTGCCTGGAGCACCAAGGTCCAGAGGCTGGATGGCCTAGAGTTCTAGGATAAAACCAAACACAACTGAAGAAAAAATGTCAATGTAATGATGTCTAATGATATTTTGCTATACTCATAGATTAGAGCCTAGCCCAATTGTCATCAGACATATCAATATTCAGAGATATTCAGCCAAACATCAGGGGAACCCTGCAAAAGAAATGGAGGAAGAATTGTAGGAGCCAGAGGGGTCAAGGCCATCACCAGAAAACCCAAAGAAACCACTAAACTGGGCTCATAGGAGCCCATAGAGACTGAACTGATAACCAGGGAGACTCCCTGAGACTGACCTAGGCCCTCTGAATACATGGGACACTTACATTGCTTCGTCTTCTCATGGGACTAATAGTGGGAGCAGGGGCTGTCCCTGACTCTTCCTGGCTTTTGGGATCCGATATCTCATACTGGGTCACTTTGCTCAGCCATAATACGTGGAGAGGTGCTTAGTCTTACTGCAACTTGATATGTCATATTTGATTGATATCCATGGGATTTTCTAAATAGAAATTCAGAAAGAGTGGATTGGGGGATTGAGTAGAAGGGAGGTGGAGCAGGGAGGACTAGGAGGGGAGGAGGAAGAGGGTAACTGTGGTCAAGATGTAAAATAAGTAAATACATTTTTTTAAAAAAGGAAAATAAAAAGGAAAGCATAAAGACCTCTCATCTAAAATCTTTGGAAATATGTACCATCATTTTCATAGGCAGTTTTAGGCATCACTCTACTTTAAATAATCCACTTAAGTAAGATGTAGTAATTCTCTATAGTATTCTACATTGTGTACAGAGGTAATATATGTGGCATATATATGAATTATGTGCAAGTTAGAAATCAAAATCTAAAGAATCAGGAACTTAGTTTTATTTTTGTTGTTGTTGAGGGTCCTGGGTTTTCTCCCCCAGTTCTAGCATCATTCTTACTGCTTAAAGATGAATGTGAGTTTTTAATGTTTTGTCATTTATCAACAATAGAATTTTTTATTATTTTGATATATATTTCTAATAATATTGCATTTATTTTACTTGGTTTTAAGGTTCATTATATTATTGTATTGTATAATATATATTCTTAAATTATTGTTCTTCTAAAGATACTGAAAATTTGGCATTGGAGAGATGGATTAACACAAGGGAGCACTTAATTGTAGGAATGAAGACTTTAAATTCCAAGTACTCATATAATAAAAAAGCATGGTCCCCTGTGTTTCTTACCCTGGAATTCTTGGGAGTAGCACCAAGTGAATCACTAGGACTGCTCCTTGCAATGTATCTCAAAGCTGAAAGACAGATCTGTATTGAAAGAATTGACTGCAGACTAGTAGGGTAGGACATTTCATAATGGCTTTACCAACCCTTTAAATGAGCACACCCACCATACAGATATCACACAACACACATACACACACAAATATATCCGCACACTTTTACACTGTTACACAGACTTATACACTCTCTCACACACCTATATTCACACACATAGAAAAAGACTACAGGAAACTGTATATGTTGGTAATAAGTAGCTTTTAATTTCTGTCAATGCTGACGTGTCTTTGCTCCCATTATGTGACAGAATATACTCTAATTTCTTTGTACATTATCACTCTCTGTTGCATATATCTGTCAGAGATGTGTATTTTTTGATCCATCATACTACTCAAATTTCATTTTTACCTAATATGTATCTTTACATTAAAAAAGTATCAAATTGTTTCTACTGTGACATATTTTCTTAGAGCAGTAAAGCTTATTATACTTTAGGGTATAATGTCCTAGTTATTCTTTGGTCTTGGCTATGCAGCTAATAGCACCATTGAAAATATAACAACAATAAAACTTGATTTACACAGTTGCATTTTACACATTTTAATTACCTATTAAGAAACTACTAGTTGTAAAAGCTGTAATATACTTCTCTCCATATAACTGTGCATGTTGTGATACTAGATTTTCCTCATAAATGTACTGCAAAATATTGAATGAAGAAATAATTATGAGTATCCAGGGTTTCCATTCAAGTCAGGAGTAAGAGGTTTGCAAAGCTGAAGATCAATTTTTCTTCATTGAATTGCTTAGTTTTGAAAAATAAAATTTCTCCATAAAACACACTTTATTTAAAGAATAATAGATTATCTTTGAAACTAATTGCTTTTGTCTTCTTAATATTTGTTTATTACATGTTAATAGAAAATCAATTTTAATTTTTCAAAAGAACTTATATTTGATTGGTTGATATGCTTATTAAGTTTCTTACTGTACTGCTTAATATTACACAGAGTATGCTTAGGTACAACACATGAAATTAGAGGGCCATTTTGAGTCCTCAGTAATGTTTTGTTTTTTAAAACAAGCTGTTTTCAATTCTGAGTCTATGTCAATTCTTCAGCAGACCCAGAATTTTCAAGCTTCAGATTCTCTATGCTTTACCTCTACAGTGCTAGAATGATAGACATGGTCTACCATGTGGAGTTTAAATGAGTGGATGATTAAAATCAGGACTTTTTGCTCCCAGATGGGCACTTTTCTAATTGCATCCACAGCCACAAAATAGGCAATGTCAAGAACAGATTAAATATATCTATTTTTTTAAACATGCATCATTTTTATAGTAAAAATAATTTCTTTTAAATTTTGGAAATACCCAATGCCTTAGCAATATCGATAGACAGACCTACACTACAGCTGTTCATCAAATCATGGGTGCATGCTAAGTAGTGTTGGCATTCCTTGGCCTTTGTGTGCCCAGTACTTCAGAGCAGGGCATGTCACCACCTGGTGGAAACCCTGAGGCTTAGTGTTCTGTCCCTCTAGGCTTCAGAGGACAGAAACAAGGATTAAGGCACCTAGATTACTAGTCTGGGCTTCAATCCTCAGTGGCTCTGACCATTGGGGGCTTTTGTCATCCTTGGCTTCCAGGATTAGCGAGTGGCAGAAACAAGAAGCAGTAGCAAGTGCCTCCTGCTAGTATTTCAGCTTCTTTTGTATGAGCCTGTGATCCTCAGGTCCACAGCAGAAAGCATTTCAGAAGCTCTCTCCTGCAGCCAGTGTGACAGTTCTCAGCCCTAGGTCAGTGGATTTCAGAAGTGCAACAGGGACTATCAACAACTAGACAAGTTCCCTGCCAATAAGACCTACACAGTCTTGTTCTCATGAATGCTTTATATGGAAATATTTTTGAAGTTCTCAAATGTGTCATCTTATGTTTAACTTACATTTATGGTGAGAAGACTAGAGTGGCTGTGAGAACAGTCTTTCAAACCATACCGAGACTAAGGATACCATGTGGTTTTGACAGTACTCAGGTGAGAAGCAGCGATAATTGGATTCAACAGTGATGTAATATTAGGGAAAGATTTTTAAGGGAAAGAAGGGAGAGTTAACTCCTGTATTGTGTGTGAAATAATAAAGGGTAGAGAGTCAAATACACACACACACACACACACATACACACACACACACACTTTGTGGTAATGATAGAAATATCTATTAAAACTCTCAGTTGGAAATGTAGAAAGGCAATTGTATGTATCAGACACAGGTCATATTTTAGTTTGGTGGGCTTACCGAACATGGCAGGGGAAAATAAGAAGAACGAGGAGGAAAAGGAGAAGGTGGAGGAGAATAAGAATATATAACATTAAGATTGTGGCCTCTTATTTTTATGATCATTGAAATGTCACACCACAAAGATCGAGGTTGGTTTAACTTCCCCTATTGTTGTTTAATAATATTTTTGTTTGTTTATTTATTTTTTTTCAGACAAGTTTTCTCTGTCACCTTGGAGCCTGTCCTAACTCTTGTAGACCAGGCTGGTCTTGAACTCCTAGAGATCTGCCTGCCTCTACCTCCCAAGTGCTGGGATTAAAGGCATGTGGCACCATTGCCTGACTTGTTTAACATTATTCTTATAATATCAATTTGTTGATAAAATCTGAATAAAAATATCAGATTTGAATACACACAAATTGATGTGGGATTCCCCTCTGTATGGTATGAATACCATTGGTTAATAAAGAATCTGCTTTGGGCCTATTGTAGCACAGAGTAGGGCAAGGTGGGAATTCTAAGCAGATAGAGGAGAAGCGAGTAGGCAGTGTCAATGAGAAGCCATGCAGCTACTGCTGCAGGAGACAAGTTGCCGGATGCCAGATGGAACCTTACTATTAGGCCACAATCATGTGTTGATATACAGATTAGTAGAAATTAGATAATTTAAGATGTAGAAGTTAGCTAGAAATATGCATAAGCTACTAGGCCAAGCAGTTATGCAATTAATAGTTTCTGAGTGATTATTTCATGTCTGGGTGGCCAGGAAATAAACCAGCATCCTCAGCCAACAGATTGGCATGCCAAATTGTGCCAACTATATCCACATAAAACCCAAGAGAGCTTGGAGAAAAAAAGGAAATGGAGTTTAGTGCAACAGCTTCTTGGCAGCTGGATTTTTTTTTTCGAGTGGGCTGTTTTTTGGTAGCAAGCAGGAGTGCCATGGCTCCTTTATGAAAAAGCTTACTGACTCAGCACAAGAAATGGCAGCTTCCCTGTTTGCACTGCTAGCATAAACAGCATGCAGCATGAACTCTTGACTTTTGCAGGAGGCCAAGCACTTAAATAGGGTTTGCGAGCTGCATGCTACAAGTTGGTTAATGGTGACATAGATCTACTGTGACCCTGGAGCTAGCACAGCATGCATGGCTCTGAGTCAGGAAACATTCCTCTGCCATGTTGGACTGGGCAGAGCCAATAGGCAGGACTGTGGAGCTTGTCCTAGCCATGCCTGCTTAGCATTAAAAAATAAAAAAGCCTTGCTGGTCAAAAGAGATTACAGATACACCCACAATAAAGACAAATCCAGATGAAAAAGACCTTTAAATGGGTCACAATACATAGTCTTGGGTGAGAGAAGAAATAAAAATAAGGTAAATGGTTTTAAAAATAAAAAATAGTCTTTAAAGATACAGAGTACAGACAGTCACATATTAAAGGAGTAAAGAAAAATAAGTCACATAAAGATGGAATACACACTGAGAGTCTGGATTATGTATATTATTGTCTTTTATTTGATTTTTGACGTGAATGAGCTAATTACAGAGAGACATTTCATTGTATGGACTTCTAAGTTAAACAAACATATACATTTTAAAGGAATCTTGACTTAAAAATTTGGGTCTAAGGATATGTTACTTTGGAAAAGAGGTTCTGCTTTTGTTTCCACAGAAGATGAGAACCTGTAGATTCCTTCCAGGCTAATGTGGTTTGTTGGACCAAGACCCCCTAAAGGACTCAACAAACACCAAAATTACTTTGCCCAACATAAAGCAGGAAGCAATTTGAAGAGACCCATACCCAAATACCCAAATTTTGTTTATAAATATTTCATTACATTTAGTGGGGGATATGATATAGAGATGAATATTTTGCATGGGTATGGATCTTGGTTTATTGATACAAAATTAAGGCCAATTTTGTTATATGTATATTTCTGTTTTTAATTAAGGTATTGTGTTTTTAAGTTTATTTAAAAATGTAATGTATAATTAAGAAATACAAGTTAACAGATAGTCATTTATAAAGTCAAGCTTATATTCACATTAGACTTTCTAGATAAACAGAAATATATTTCAGATGCATAGTTATTTTAAAACCTTTCAAAGACTAACAGAATATGGCATTTAAAATGTTTTAAGAACT
>LOEQ01016898.1:0-12345 GCA_001685075.1 Bramus lutescens | reverse complement strand
AGTAAGAACCAGACTGGTAAACCAGAATTTCTCTTCTCTATGGTAAATTAACAACAGTAAGAACCAGACTGGTAAACCAGAATTTCTCTTCTCTATGGTAAGTTAACAATAGTAAGAACCAGACTGGTAAACCAGAATTTCTCTTCTCTATGGTAAGTTAACAGCTGTTGAGCATATCACTGAATTCTTGCATGTTAATATACAATCTTGTCACTGTTTTTAACAAGTTTAGATATAAACAAGAACATCTGACAATATCTCTTTAATCTAACTTGAAAGTTCTATTTTCTAGTTATTTCCCTCATTTTAAACAAACTGTGATGAGCCTTTGTAATGAAAGATAAGTTAGAACCTAACAGAAATTATCAGGAGCAGATGTAGTAATGCATGCCTATAATTCTAACTTTGTAGGTGGCTGAGGCAAAAGAACTGCAAGTTCCAAGACAGATGGGACTACATATCAAGTCTGAAGCCAACCTGAGCTATATAGCAAGATCTTCTTCACACACACACCCACACACACACACACACACACACACACACACGTAAATAAATAAACATACAGGCAAAAATCATGAGAAATACAGAAATTTTCTAAAAAATAAAACGAATTATTTTTATTTCAAGAGCATGCTTACCAATTACATGAATTTATTCAATAATATTTTATACATTAAAACTTTTGAATAACATGGTATGTGCTGCCAACTCAGTAAGTAACCAGAGGTGCACACAGACTCTCCCCCAAGCATGAAGAAACAAGTGATGTTCCTCCTCACACATGTGCTCCTTCCTTTCTTGATATTTGCATATCCACCAATCCAGAGCAGCTGTACAACCTGGTTCTACTTCAGGACTCACAAATGCTAACTTTTACATAAAATACTCTTATCTTAAATCTTAAAAATTCATGTTTTTTCCCCTCCTCGAAGCTCTCACAGAAGCAGACTAGCATAAATAATTGGCAAAAGGAACAAATCACACAGAAGTTCAAAGGCAACTGAGACATTCATTTAAAAAAAATGACTGCATGTCGCCAAGATCAGTCATGGTATGAGGAAGTCAGTAACTAATTCTTACTGCCACTATCTAATTCCCCTGTATGTACTGGTAAACTAGTAAGGAGAGAAAGGTAACTAAAGCAAGAAGACTAGCAAACAATGGCTTACTCATAAACTTCATAAATCAACCACTAAATTTAGCCATGCAAGTTATCACCACATGCCCAGTGTGTAAGAGAAAGCAAAACATCCCTGCACAAAAATAATTTTTGCCTATCATTCTAGTGCTTCTGTTAGATTGTCTAGGAATACATGTTGAAAATATTCAGCTGTTACCATGCATCAGAGTGAGTACACATTGCACAGAAGGTTAGCGATGAGAACTTCGTAAAGCCAGATGTTAAACAATGCAGTCTAACAAGTGCACTGCCTGCCTGGCAGCCATAAACTACACACAAACATCAGCAATTCTCAAAGATAAGGGTTTGCTTCGATTTTTTCTTTTTATCAAATCCTCTCCAAACCTCTCCAAAATGTATAATTTGAACATAACATTCTGTTATTTCCGGTGCCTTTAGGAAAATACCCTTTTCCTTATAGAACTTAAAAACCGTATTAGAAAGCCTAAGCAGGTAATTCTAACACAAATAGAGAGAAATCCAAAATGCTTCACCTTTCTACTTTCTAGTCCGTGAGTATACTAACTTAACAACAGGAGACTATGGGATAAACAACAACTAGAGATTATTTCCATGTTTCTTCTAAGCCTTTAGTTGGGAACCATGTTTACTTTCTAGAAAAACTAAAAAACACTATTATTTTCCCTTTTAATTCCTTGGTTTGTATCTCACAATACTACAGTAAGCTTTCATATTTTTAAGTATAAAACAAACTTGTTCTAATTTCCCATTTTTTTTAAAAGATTTATTTATTTTATGTATATGAATGCTCTATCAACTTTATGCCAGAAGAGGACATCAGATCCCACTATACCTGGTTGTGAGTCAGCATGTAGTTAACAGGAACTGAACTCAGGACCTCTGGAAGAGTAGCTAGTGCTCTTAACTGCTGAGTGATATCTCAAGCCTGAATTTCCCAGTTTTTTTTAATTTCCCAGTTTTTTAAACTAAATATATATATATATCTCAGTGGTAAAGTGCTTGTGCAGTATGTGGAAGAACCTAAGTTCAATTGGGAGCACTTAAAGTAAATAACAAGCCTGAAACTAGCATTTTAAAATTCTTGACTATAAACACCATAAAAAAGAAATGCAATCCTATTGTGAGTTATTGGTTTGAGAGTAATGTAAAAGCAATCCTTCCATAGTTTACCCATTATCATGAGACTGTGTTTTGATGTTGGGGATGCAAGGTCCTGGGGATGGAACCCAGGGCTTTGCACACAATAGCCAAGTGTCACTGAGCTACATCCCCTGTTGGTAACTTTTAAAGTTATGGTCTAAAATAGTCTTTCTGGAATCAAATAACTGTAATTCAGAGTAGAAAAATAGAGTCTAGTTTTAATGAAGTGGCACCTAGCTGGGAACAACTGATGCCATTTGAGAACTAGGAAAATACTCACCTATAAGGTGTCTTGGATTGGTGGATGTGCAAGGTGTAGTAGAAAACAGAAAAACTGTTATAGAGAAAAAAAGACAGTAGGCCAAATTACTGAACCAACCGTTTCAAAATACCTCTGACATGACCAGCACTCTTGCACAAGTAAAATGAACAAACATCAATGTCTGTTCACATTCCATTTTCATTTCTTTTTGGCATCCTTCTTGACCCAGATATTACAGTCTCTTAACTAGGTTTTCTTTTAATTACTCCTGTTAAATATCAAAGGCAAAACCCAAGCTACTGGAGATAGACATACCCAAATCAGGGGAGCACTAATGATACAAATTGTACTTCTAAGAGTTCTAGTTATCTGAAAAGCCAAACCTACAAGACCATACTTTAGCACCAAATTCAAGAGTTCAGGGGCTGGGAGTACTGCTCAGTGGCAGAGCACTTGCCTCGTGTGTGTCCACAGACCTCTCTGTGTGAAAGTTTCCCCATTTTCTTTCTTCATTTTGGCAGCTCTGGGAATCAGATCCAGAGTCTTTCATAAGTTGCTCAGTATTCGACCAATGAGCTATATACACAGCTCTGTGCCTTTTTTTAAGTTAAGAATTTACAGCCCCATTATAAAATAGCTATTTTGTTTAAAAATTGAAATCTACATGAAAAAAACATCAAACTCAAATGTGAATAAAGCAGAAAGCTCAAAGCCAGCTATGCTCTGACTTGACTAAAAGGGGCTATCACAAGAAAGAGATGAACATCTTTATGTCACCAAGAAACTGCCAGAATTTGACATAGTTAATTAATATTATTTAATATTGTAAATATACTAAATTTATGAAACACAGCTAAAAGTAAAATTTGAGGAGATAAAATTCAATTTTTACAACATTGTTAAACCACTAATGAGTTCCTTGTATCTTGCTATCACAAGATATGTAATATCACTGATGATTTATTCTATTGACATCATTTTGCTACATTTATGTTCTATTCACCTAAGAGCATGTTCTGTGAAAGTAAGACATCTCTGACCTCTGAAAACTAAGGGTTCAGGAAAAAGAGGCCCCAAATTTTTCTACGTAAGTACAAAACCAGCCAGGGATGAAGCACACCTATACTGGTTTCTGAACTGTGGCAATACTACAAAACAACCTCTGTGGAAGTTAAATTATCTGATATTTTTATTCCTTAAAACTTTTAGAACTCAGCAACTTACATATTCTCAAGCAATATAATTTAATTTACTTACAAACTCAAGGAGAGCGTATGTCACAGAAAAACCTAGACACCATGTGAATGAACACAAAACAACCAGAGCAGCACATACAGTAAAACTGGAACAATACAGGAGATTAGTATAGCCCCTGAACAAAGATGACATGCAAATTTGTGAAGTATTCCATATTTTTTGAGAGAGAGAAGACAGGAAGAGAGAGGAGAGAATATAAAGTTAGGCAGGTAGGAAAGGAGGGAGGCTCTGGAAAGAGCTGGGGAATGAACATGATCGTTGTATGAAAAAAATTTAAGTAAACTAAAAGGGGAGTGATGAACTGCTGTAAATAGGAATCCTTTAGTACTTGGTAGTACTAAAGTACTTAGTGCTAAAGTAGTAGTTAGTAGTACTAAAGTACTTTGGTACTAGTCAAAAAAGGTTTTCCCTGGGGAACTTTCATACACTTTCTTTCTGGGAATAGAAAAATACTAAAATTTTCACTAAAATAAACACTATACAATACCTAAATTCTAAGCTTTTGATAAACCACATAAAGAGGCTAGAGACACAGCTCAGTGGTTCAGAGTAAATGCTTCTCTTCCCGAGGACCTGAGTTCAATTACCAGCACCCACATCAGGCAGCTTACACCTGCCTGAAACTCCCACTCCAGGTGAATCTCATATCTCTAACCTCTAGGGCACTTGCATTCATCTGTACATATACAGACATATTGATAATTAAAATAATAAAAAATCTTTAAAAAAAGAAAAACCACATATAGATTAATTTTAAATATAATATTCGACCTTTTTTCTAAGTCAATAATGAGAACAATATAGGAGACAGTATTCATTCTTTGAGAATGAAAAATTAGTGAAAATATAAGTGGAATCACATTATTGTTGATTTTTAGTCTTTTTTTGTCTCTTGTGAGTTTTAAGGGGAGGTGAAGAGAGAACATTTCATGTAATTCAGGGTGATCTTCAACTCATTATGCAGCCAAGGATGACACTGAACTCCTGCTCTACCTGTCTCCACCTCCAAGTGCTAACACGCTGACACTGTTATGTTATAGTTTTTATTCTTCTTTATTACATACTAATCCCAACAAGTCTCTTATTATAGAATACTAACACCTGAGGGTGTAATGTAGGGCTCAAAAACTATATATGAAAAATAGCAGCCATGAATGTGATTTCCCATTCACCTTGGAGTACTATGACATGCTCAATAACATAAGAGCAATACGTGTACACGAACAAAACCTTATTATACCTACTAATGATCAGAGACTGCTGAGAACTGTATCTCAAAATTGATATAATTAAGACATAGAATGATAACACATGGGGTACATGTTTAAAATGCAAGTTCCTGAAACCTATTCCAAAATCAATAAAATAGGACGACCTGTGGGTCTAGAGTAAAAGAATCAGAAATTCCAGTAAATGCCTCAAAGCAATTCTAAGACACACTAAATCTTAAACAGTAAGGGAAACTCCTCAGTAGGCATTAACTTCTCTAATATATTTCATTCCTACTATTAACTAAGATTCCAGACAGTCAGGTGGCTAAAGAAAGTTTTGCTATACATTTTGCTGTGTATGTTTTAAAGAACAAAGTTACCACCATCCATATAGTGTAAAGAATACCATAAGGGCTCTTTTTTTTTTCATTTTATCATGCATAAAAATACACCCCTTTAAAGGTCACTTAAGATTTCTTCCCTCTTTTCATGTTCATACTACACTATTAAATACCCAACCTACTTTGTATTATGTTAGATGGTACCAGTGGGTAAAAACTTTTGAAGTCAATCCCAAGAACGCACATGCTAGAAAGTTTTTCTCTGGCCTCCACATATATACATGGCACATGTGTGTGCACATGCATACACACAAATAAGTAAATAAATGTGGGAAAAAATCACATACATTAGAGAAACTCATGCTAAGAGTAATTTGTCAGCCGGGTGGTAGTGGCACATGCCTTTAATCTCAGCACTCGGGAGGCAGAGGCAGGCAGATCTCTGTGAGTTGGAGACCAGCCTGGTCTACAGAGATACTTCTAGGACAGCTAGGGCTGTTACACAAGGAAAAAAAATAACAACTTGCCACAGATGGACCCTTCAGTTACACAATTACTTAAGAGTTGATCTTCAGGGCAGAGAGGCAGGCAGGCAGGCAGGCAAGCAGGCAAAAAGGAAGGAAGGGGTACCAAAGAAAGCAACTTTTTATATGTACCTGAATCACACCCTCTACCCTAGAACGTTCTCGTATCAATTTACAACCAGATTTTCTGACTTTTCTGAGTTATTAAAAAATTAGTCTTGGGGCTGGAGAGATGGCACAGTGGTTAAGAGCACTGAATGCTCTTCTAAAGGTCCTGATTTCAATTCCCAGCAACCATATAACTGCTTACAGCCATCTGTAATGAGATCTGGTGCCCCCTCTGACCTGCAGGCAGAACACTGTATACATAATAAATAAATAAATAGATTTAAAAATAAGAATTAGTCTTATTATAATAACAATCTCTTTTTTGGATATGTTGTTGAAAAACTACTACATTTATAATTTTAAAAAATCGTGCCAGGTGGTGGTGGTGTACTCCTTTAATCCCAGCACTTGGGAAGCAGAGGCAGGTGGGTTTCTTGAGGCCAACCTGGTCTACAGAGTCAGTTTAAGACAAGTCTATACAAAGAAACCCTGTATCAAACCCCCACTCACATAAGAAGGAAGAAAGAAGAAAAAGAAGGGAGGAAGGGAGGGAGGAAAAAAATCTTAAGACACAAACAGTGATTAGCTGGTCCCTGGCAATGTTCAGTGAGTCGTGGTCTGGGAGATCCTACTGCACAGCTCCAGGCAAGACCTTATTTAAGCATGAGCTCTAAGAAGCCCTTCAGCTGCACTGAGTTTTCTCAGTACACAACCAAAGGGTGAAAACCAAAGGTCTTTATAATTTTTTTTCCTAACAAAGAATACCTCTCTCCTTCTACTTTCCCCATTAACATGGAGAAAAAAAAGAAAGCCCAAAATGAAAAAGAACAAAAAATATAAAGTTAGAATACCTATTTAGCCAAGTATGATTCTTTCTTAACAAAGCCTAGACTCCTGGTACTATGAAGCTGCAGTTCACAAGGCGTCCTGAGTACTGCTTACTCATGCTTTACTACACAAACCTGTAATCTGAATCTCTAGACACACAGCAGACACACCAGACAACTGCAGAACAGAGGTTTTCTCATTTTAAAAATGGTTCTCTTTTAATGTGACTTTTTTTTCCAAGCTGTGCTGGACCTTATGGAAATCCTTACCTCAGCCTTCCAGGGTGCTGGGATCATACAATTTAGCCAAGACAACTCACCAACTTGGTCTTGTTTCTTGTTTCATTATTTAAAGTGACAGATTTTGGTAACAGATGGGAAAGACAATTTTGAACATTAAGCATGGAGACCTCACTTTGACCCCTGCTACAAACATCAAAAGACACACATGGGAGCATGCACTCGTAATTCCAGTGCTGGGGAGGGGGAAATGAGAGGATATTGAGTTCTCTGGCCAGTCAACGTGGCCTAATCACACAGTCCCAGGTTCCAGTAGGAGACCCTATCTCAAAAACAAAGTTGGAGGCACCTGAGAAATGATGCTGCAGGCTAACTTCTGGCCTCGATGGGAGGGCACAACCACATGTGCACACACACAAAGAAAAAGCAGAGGGAAGGAAGACCTCACTAAACTACCCTGGCTGATCTTGTACATCAGGGCTGAAATGATCCTCCTGCTTCAACCTCTAAGTAACTGGGAATACAGAGACAACACCACACCTAGCTCCTTCAAAGCTATTTTATCTTTCACTTGCTTGATACAGTCAAGTATAAATGCCATAAAATAAAAAAAGTTAAAAACACTACAATAGTTGCTATTTTAGGTGAGATCTTTTCTTTATATTTGTAATCATAATCTGCATAAATAAAGTTGGCTGAAAAACTGGTTCCACAAAAGAGCATCGGTCAATATGCACAAGGCCCTAGGAGATCCTCATCACCACAAAACTAAAACATAAGACATATAGGAAACAAGTACTACAGTTTAATCATTTCCAATTACACAAATTCCTGCTCCTAAATCTAAGCACCATTTACGAACAGATTTTAGGGACTGTTTGCATGCCTTCTTCACTTTCCTATCAACCTGTGTAAAACACCCTCATCTCTGTTGACGACCTCACAGCATATCATAAGCTATACACACCTGCTTTACCCGCCCTCCATTAAGGGGCTTTCAGTTTATGGATTATTTGGTTTGTCAGTATACACAAAGTCATGGATGCATATATTTATGCATCTGACAATGGGTAACTTGTAGCTAACATCTTTTGGGGAAAAAAATTCATGAATACATAACTCTGGCTCAAAGGTATATATTACTTTAAATTTTATAAGTAAAAAAATGCTTAACAATGCCCTGAAATAGTTAAATAAATTTACATTTTCATTTAACTAAATACGAATATCCAGCATCTCCAGTGTTTCCATAATTAAGTTGTTTTTAGTAACTCTAAACAAATCATATGACTTTTTTTTACATGTAAAGGTAAAAATCTTTTTTAATTGGTTATTTTTTTCTCATTATAAATACAAAGTAAATTTTCTTTTTTCTTTCTTTCTTTTTTTTTGGCAGAGGTGAGAAGCTAATAAGATAGGTACACAATATAGTCTAGGCTCATCTTATATCAGTCTTGATATTCCTGCCTCAACATTCAGAATGTTGATATATTTAGGAGTGTACAACTATACCTTGCTATGTTTTGCAAATTTTTATGTCAGATCTTTGTTATTTCTCTTTCCTGATTTAAATACTATTTATTTTTTAAGAAATTTGTTCTTGATATCTATATAAAAATAAAATTTTCACCAGGCTATGTTAATTTTATTTAAAGAATGTATTTACTATATGAAGTTCAAATTCTGTAGTTAAGTTCCTTTGAGTTCTAGTTTTTGTACATTGTTTAGAAACTAATTTCTTAGGCAAATGATAAGTATATGGATCTTGTAAATTCTCCTAGTGCTTTTGCATTTTCAAGGCTAACCTAGAATTTACATATACAAACAAATAAGAAATGGAATTATTTTTTATATTGTCCCTGTTAAGGACAGCCAGTTTTCCATGACCATATTACCGATATGAACTGTATTTGTAGTGGCCACCATCATCATATAACTATTTCTACAGAGGTCAAGTTATGAATGTTTTTGGTCCTATTACTTTGTCTATTCCTGAGCAGTATTATTGCCATCCTAGTATAAAAACCTAGCAAACTTCCTTTATTGCACTTTTTTCTCTATATTTCGCCATGTGACTCTCATGTCTATTATCTAGAAGAAAAAGAAATCTTGTTAGGTTGCTCCTTCTAGATTATAGTGGGATTATAAATGGGATTACATTTAAAATAAATAAATAATTCATCTGAAAAGAATTTATAGCATTCTCATTTTAATCTTAGAAGTAATAAGAAAAGCATCAATAATTATTGCTACTGTGTTGAGAGCACTGTTTACCAAGCCTATATAGTGTATTTATTTTAATACAACCTCATGCTAAGTATCAGTATCTTCATATCTTCATTTAAAATTTTTTCAACTAGCTCTTTTTTTAAAATTGTTTTTATTGAGCTATATATTTTTCTCAGCTCCCCTCCCATCCTCTCCAATGATTCCCCACACTCCCAATATACTCAGGAGATCTTGTCCTTTTCTACTTCCCGTGAAGATTAGAACCATGAATGTCCTCTTTGTTGTCTAGGTTCTCTAGGATTGTGATTGTAGGCTGGTTTTTCCTTGCTTTATGTTTAAAAGCCACTAATGAGTGAGTACATACGATAATTGTCTTTCTGGGTCTGAGTTACCTCACTCAATATGATGTTTTCTAGATCCATCCATTTGCAAGCACATTTCAAGGTGTCATTATTTTTTTCCTCTGTGCAGTACTCCATTATGTAAATGCACTACCTTTATCCATTCTTCAGTTGAGGGGTATTTAGGTTCTTTCCAGGTTCTGGCTATGATAAACAATGCTGTTACGAACATAGTTGAACATATGTCCTTGTGGTATGATTGAGCATCCTTTGGATACATATCCAAAAGTGGTGTTGTTTTCTAATTTTTTGAGAAATCTCCACACTGATATCCAAAGAGTCTGTACCAGCTTGCACTTCCTCCAGCAATAAAGGAGTGTTCCCTTTACCCCACATCCTCTCCAGCATAAGTTGTCATCAATGTTTTTGATCTTGGTGACATCATAGTCAATATTTATAACCTTAACACATCCTTTCCAATATTTAATTCCCCCAATGTCTGACTCAATCTTGTGTGTCTATCTCATTTTTTTTAAGTAACAGTCTCCATTAATGACGTTTTCTTTATGACAATTCCCTAAATTCCCTAAATGAGCTTGGTCTTTAGCATTCTGTATTTATTTGAAAGGTTTATGGTAGCTGTTCTTGACAATCTCTCAGCTTTTCTCCTTTCCTAAGCTTGGAACAGTTTAGAAATCAAAGTGAAGTAAAATAATTCACCTATGAAATCATCCAGGTTGAGCGCTTTTGACACTTTTTCTTCTTCCACAGTTAGTGCTGTTGAGAGTCTCTCTTTTCTGAAGTTAAATTTGGTAATTTTTACTTTCCTAGTACAGCATTTGGATTTTCTTTAAGTGACACTGAATAATTCTCTTACATGTACAACCTGCAAAAATTTTCTCCTATCCAAAAAGAACAAACATAAAAGTAAATATTACTGGGCAAAGCTCACAGCTAGGATGTGTTGAACTGGAAGCAAAACACTGGTGTACAGCTTTATATTCAGACTACAGGTTTAGAAAGAAGCCGTCAACAAAGCTTTAGAAGAATTGCTATTCATACGCAGAGAATTGTGGATAAAAGACAAATTAAGTTGATACCACTATGAACTATTTAACACATACTTCTTGCTGTAAATGCCCCATCTGAGAATAACTTTCAATTAAATAATTTCAGCACAGTCATCAAGTATTTATAGGTGCCACCTCACAAGGTATACAAGTCATATAAAAATGGGCAAAACATTCAAGTACAAAGTGACATTCATTTTATTTGCTGGAAATACCAATATTAAAATATTTAACAAGCAACTCCTGGTTAGCATGCTATCAGACACCTCAAGTCTCAGTTACTAAGGAGGCTGAGATCAGGAGTTCCATGGCAGTCTGAGCAACGGTTCAAAAATAAGGTTGGAGAGTTGGCTCTGCAGTCAAGTGCTTGCCAAATAAGCCAAGAACTCAAGTTCAGATCACTAGAACCCATGCAAATGCTGAGTGGGCATGATAGCCTACCTTTAGTATTAGCCTCAGGTGGCAGAGACAAGGGACCTCCAAAGGAAATTAGCTACTAAGATATCTACAGCGGCAATCTCTGGGTCTGGTTGAGAGATCTTAGCTCAATGAGTAACAGTGAAGTACTACCCAGGACATATCCAAACATCAATCTCAGGACTCCAGGTGCACTTGTATCCACAATCATGCCCACACACATGCAGACACAAATGCACACACAGACATGAAAATGGAAAGAAAGAGAAGGGAAATTCTAATTATCTCCCAATATGTAGACACTGCGCAAAGATACAGAAATGGTTACAACATGGTCCCACTTAGCCCCAAAATTTATTTCCCTCACTCCTCCTTAGTTCCAGAATGATACTATTTGCATTGTATTTTTGGCCATATTTAAAAATTGCAGCAAATATAAATAGCTCCATTTAGAATACTGCTTCATAAGCCATAAGAACTTCAGAAGAGTTGAAAATCAAGTAAGAAAAACACTAAACTACAAATATAAACATCCACAGTTGAATTATGATCACTATTCTTATAAATCATTTTTTGACATCTCAACAAAACATTATTCCAATTCCTATGATGAGGCTCTAAGTAAAGACAGTCTAAAACATCTCTGAAGACTCAACTTTGAAAAAAGTATCCAAAAAGGACAAAAATGCTTTTCTTTCCTTTCTACGAGATATTACATTTTCAATAAGGAAGTATCATAGGAAAAAATGAACTCATTTTTAAAGTATTACACACCATAGCAACATAAGAATATTAATAAATAATTAAGGAAAAGTTAATATTCACCATCCTCTGAACAATCTTTGGCTTACACACTATGTGCACAGTGGCGAGACAAACCTACCTGTGCACATGATTCCTCGGGTGTTTTGGCACTGACTGAGTAAAGTGCTGGGAGGTCGAGCCGATGGACAGAGAACCTTTCTAGTGTATGCAGAAGTGCTGGAGCAAGGTGAGAAGTCTGACCTGAACCTCGTTCTCCAGACAGCAACAAGCGAGGCCTGTAAGAGGTTGGTTGATGATATGGTGACCTGTAGAAACAAAAATTATTTAAAAATTACATATTCTGAACATGGCCCACAACCATCTATAATGAGATCTGGTGCCCTCTTCTGGTCTGGTCTGGCCTGCAGATAAACATGCACACAGAACAGTCTAAACATAATAAATAAATAAA
>LOEQ01016897.1:116-12351 GCA_001685075.1 Bramus lutescens | reverse complement strand
CCTAAGGGCTGGCCTATCAAAAGGCCAAGGCAGTTTCTTTATTAACCAATAAAATTAACATATAGACAGATGACCCTCCTACATCAATGGATTAGTGATTAAATCTGATCCGGAAGTGGTTGACTTCTTCTATGATGTTCATGCAACTATTGCACCAGTGGGCGTGTCTTGCCAGGCCATCATTTTTACAGCTCTTTGGGTTCACAGTTGGGTAACATTCATGGTGAGCTCTCCTCTCCAGGAGCCTGCAGTGCACCTACCAGCACCATGAAAGCTCGCCAGGAGGGCTAAAACTTTCAGACGAGCACCAGCTTGGTGTCTCCATGTTCTGTGACTCCGGCACATGGTGCCTTCAGTAATAGTGCTTGCCAGACGTTTTTCTTTTTCTTTCTTTTTGATGATTAAATTAGTTCCTGATAATTTCTTACATGTATATAATGCATTCTGGTTTCTCTCCTCCTAAAGCCTTCTCTTATCCCCCTCTCATCCCTACAACCTCCACCCTGTCCTTTTCCCAGATTCACGGTCTCTGTCTGGTTTTGTTGTGTGACTCATTTGCTTTCAGTGGGGTCATTTCTGTGGCAATTTGAAATTATCCACTGGAGCTTGGTGGAATCACTAGTCAATACACAACTGCGTACAATGACTCTTCCTTGCCCTGAATCTATCTGTAGAAAATAGGTTAGCAGTAAAGGATAGCCCTCTTCCTAATATCTAGGCTGCTTCCAATTCCTGGCTATTATGAAAAGATCGTCAGTGAACACGGATGAGGAAGTATCTCTGTAGTTGGATGTAAAGTCCTTTGGGTATATGTTCAAGAGTGGTGTAGCTGGATCTTGAGGTAGATCCATTGAATTGCTACGCTGATTTCCACCATGGCTATATAGTTTGGACTCTCATCACTTATGAAAAGTGTTTCTCTTTTCCTACATCAACACTAGTGTTAGATCTCAGCTTTTAAAAGATTGTTAATTTTTTATTTTGACCATTCTGACTGGGGTAAGATGAAATCTCACAGGAGTTTTAATTTACATTTTCTTGAAGGCTAAGGATGTTGATCATTTCTTTCCTTGTAAGCTATTTGTATTTTATTGTTTGAGAACTTTCTTAGTTTTGTACTCCCCCTTTAAAACTGGGTTATTTGTTCAGTTGATAGTACATGTTTTAGCTCTTTGTATATTTTAGATAACTGTCTATTGGAGGTGTAATTAGCTTAGGATCTTTTCTCATTCTGTGATCTGCTGCTTTGCCTGAATAATAGTGTCCTTTCCCATGCAGAAGCTTGTCAGCTTCATGAGGTCCCATTTATTAATTGTTGGTGTTAGCACTTGTGCTGTTGGTGGTCTGTTCAGAAAGTCCTTTCCTGTGCCAAGGCTATTCCTCAATTTCACTTCTATCAGGTTCTGCATATCTAGTTTTATGTTGAAGTCCTCAATCCATTTGGAGCTGAGTTTTGTGCAAGGTGATAAGTATGGATCTATTTGCATTCTTCTATGTCCAGCCATTCTACTTGTCTAATATAATTTTTTTGAAGATGGTGTGCAATCTTCCGTAATATGATTTGAGATCAGGGATGGTGATACTTCCAACTTCTTACCAATATTGTTTTAGCTATACTGGTTTTTTTTTTAGTATTTTATATGAAGTTGAGATAGTTTTTTTTCAATATCTTGAAGAACTATGTTAGAATTGCATTGAACCTATAGATTGCTTTTTGGTAGGATAGCCATTTTCACTATATTAATGCTTCTACCGAGACCACCGTCCAAGGACTTACAGAACGCCTTATCTACCATTAGGGTAGTGCACACAGCCAACTTCACAGCCAGAAAAGTGCGACTGAGGACCCCCAATCATGGACTTCATTTAGCATACTACATTCTCCATTATCCTGAAGCAGCTAGCCGGACAGAACAATAATTTCAGTGCCAATCAAGTGACAGTAGCCCTGGGGGCTGGAACAGGGGTTTCCAGAAGATGATATGTTCTCTGAATCAAAATCTAATATATGGTATGGTTTCTCCTATAACTAAATTYACAGGTTCGGGGTAGAAAAGGGAATAGTTCCACTCCCTATCACCCCTGGTAGCCYGCTAGGAAATTTTTTGCTTACTGTTCCTGCAATTTCAAGCTCTGCTGGCAGAGAACTTTTAGTTCCAGAGTGGGGAGAGGTCCTGCCAGGAGCCACAACAAATATCCCGTTGACATCCCTCTAGCCAGTTTGGGCTTCTGATGTCCTTAATCCAGCAGGCTAAGAAGGGAATAATAGTGTTAGGAGGCACGGTTGTTCCAGATTACCATGGGGAAATTGTATTGCTTTTCTATAACGCAGGTAAGGAGGAGCATGTCCAGAGTGCAGGATATTCTTTAGGATGTCTCTTGGTGTTGCCATGTCTTGTGATTAAAGTCTTTGTGACACTGTATTCCAGGCAGGATGGCAAAGGGCACAGAGCCTTTCAGGAATGGGTCAGTCCTCCAGGAGAAGAACCAAGACCTGTTGAAGTGCTTGCAGGGAGTGGAGGAGGTGCGGAACGGAGAGTGAGAAGTCTGGACAGGGAGCGTGCTCATGGGTTCTAAAGATGCTTTAAATTTATGCAAGCCAGGGAAAATGCCCTGCATTTTCATTTCTATTAGCATTTGTGTGGTTTGGATGTAAAGGGTTTGAAAGTGTTCATTTTACTATTTAAAGTGCTAAAGAGAGATCTGTCAGTCTCGGAATGTTTGAGTGGATTGTGTATGAGGTAAAATCAGAAATCAGATGATTCTAATTTTTTCCTTGGGAACATTTAATAATCTGCTCTTCTTATTTGTTATTCTTCTGTTCAGCTTTTCTAATTCTTGATCCTGTTTCTTCAGTTTTGTCAGTTTTTGTAGGTTTCTAAGGAATTTACACACTTTTGGTAGTTAGTTAATTTATTGGTATTCAGTTATCATAATCACTGGGCATTTATATTTCATAAATATTTTAATATCTTCTTTATATAATATTCTATTTATTTGAATTCTCTTTTTTCTTGGCTAATCTAAGAGTTTGTTAACTGTGTTTAATTTTGCAAAAGAACTCAATTTTTTTGACTTTTGTGTTTATTTCTCTATTTGACTTATTGCCATCCCAATACTTATTGTTTCTTTTTTGCTGAGTTTGAAGTCATTATTCTTCTATTCCATTAGATGTAAAATTAATTAATTTCTGACTCCTCCTCCTTTTCCTTGGCTGGACTGGAACCTGGTATTATCTGCTTCTGCCTTCCAAGTTGTGGGATTAAAAGCATGTGCCATTGTTCTTGACTGGATCTTTATTATATTTTATGTGGGTATTTATATCGGTAAACTTTCCTACTAGTCATCTATGAAGGATTCTGAGGCTGTGGGAAACTTTGCATAGGTAGGTTTATGTTGGCAATAAGGGAAAGGAATGTGAAGATGTAGAGCAGCCCCTGATCTTGGCAGCTCCTCATGCCTCAGCTGGAAGCAGCAGTGTTGGGTGCTGGTGGGGTCGCAAATGTTAGCTTTGTCATCAACAGCACACTTATGTCCATACTTTACAAACTAATTTCTAGTGAGAGCATAAAAGTAAGCAAAGGGCCTACTTTTGCCTTTGATGATGCTCACAGTATTTTGTGTAAGTTGGAAAATTAAACTGATTTTGGGTTCTTCTTCAAAGTAGATTTAAAACAACAACAAAACACAACAGAACAAAAAATAAATTAAAAAAAATCAAACAGAAAAAAAACCCCCAAACCCCCGTGCCATCCCAGACGGCAACGAGAAAAGACCTTCAAGCCTGCCTTCACCGTGTGTGAGGAACAGCTCTCTCCTAAACAAAAAGTAGAATGGGGACAAGAGAGTCAAACACAGGGCTGCTCATTCACAACAACCCTGGAGGGCTGCGTGAGTCCAAACCCTTCAGCTCTTCCCATGTCGTTCTGCAGGCTCCAGCGGTCAAGGATGCACATCCAGCCCACCTCTGTATCCTTGATGCACATTTCAGTGCCCAGTACAAGGCATGCTAAGGATGTTGTCAAAGAACTGGTTTGTTTGTTAGCTATTCTCCAAGCCAACTGTATTTGGTTCCAGTGTGCAGAGTGTCTCATTCTCTCTGCTCAGCCTGAGACTGTGTGGTATTGCCGTTATTTTTTTGCACATCTTTCTGCTAGACAAATTATAATTTATTCAGTGGCAAAAATTAGGTTTTTATCCACTTTTTTTCTATACTCTTCAGAACAATTAATTTAGAAATTCTGAATACAGCAAACCATGAATAAACATGTTTTTATTTTTCCAAGTCTTTCTTAGAAACACAATTCCAACAATTATTTGACTGCAAAAAATACAATTCACTGAATTTATCAACTTTATAATATTTTCCCAATTTTTTTTTTTAAATCGTTAGGAGGAAGTCTCAGTATGCAGCCCTCACTGGCCTGGAACTTGCTTTGTAGCCTATTCTGGCATCTAACTCACAATCTCCTACCTTCACCTCCAAAATGCTAACTTGCCTGATGTAACCTCCCTGTTGTTTTGATAGCAGCGTTGAGCCCACAGCCTCCTTCAGTTCTTTAGAGTTCAACAATGCTACACTCATTGTCTTTTACACAACCTCAACTTTTCCCTCCTACTTCTCTTTAAAACAATTCTTATCTTTCTGGACGAGGTCCTTCTCCTTCATAAGCCTAGGTACTGATACGTAGTAGGAGGTCTTTCTTGTCAGACTTTCTTTGGCTCAGTAGCACCCACATAATGACACGGAGACTTAATCACAAAAGCTTGGCCTTTAGCTTTAGGCTTGCTCCCAACTAGCTTTTATAAGTTAAACGAACCTGTTTCTAGTCATCTGCATCCTGCCGCGTGTCTCTTTATCTGTCTTCCATTCTGTATGTCCCGTGTCTCCCTGGTGAAATCCTGGTGCATCAGATTCTAACCCTCAGTTCCCCTCTCTGCCCGGAAGTCCCGCCTACTCTCTCCAGTCTACCTAGTGGCCATTCAGCTCTTTATACCAATCAGAAGGTATCTTAGGCAGGTGAGGCAAAACACGTCTTCACGCAGTGTAAACCAATATCCCACCACGTTGATGTGTATTGACAACGTACAATAGACACATCTGATTTGAATCTTCATCCTGTAACTGAAGTTTCTATACCCACATGCTTACTCTCCCATCTCCATTTGTCCTACTGCTGTCGTCTTAACACGTCCTATCCTGAACTTATTCTCTACCCTTATGTCAAATATGTACCCCAGCAGATTTTATCACTTCAGTAAGTGGCAGTTCTGTCCTTTCAGTGAGTCAGTTGAATCATGAATCCTTTCTTAAGCCTAGTGGATAACTCTTTGGTCAGCCCAAAGTTAAGTGGTTTACATTATCCAATCTATTCTCTTTCCTTCCATCACTGCGGTCCTGGTCGGAACCATCATTATCTCTTGTCTAACCACATGGGTGACTGTCGCTGTAGATGTGCCCACTTCCTCCTCTCCAGCTCTCAGCAGATCTTGAGAGCAGCCTTGGGAAGGGCCCTAAGGCCTGCCATTCCCTTGAAGAAGCCCTGTGATGGCATCTCCCTCATGCATTGTCACCATGGTTACTCGAGCTGGTTTTGCTCCATGTACCTTTTCTCCCTTCACACTTCCCTGTAGCCACAGTTGTAATGAACCCACATGGACGGAATACAGAGTTAACTTAAATGGCACCAACACTGATTGATGTGAGGAGATAATCAGCCTTCAGCATAACTGAAGCTGTGCTCGACTTTACCGGTGAAGGAAATATCCAAAAGATTGCTGGCAACCATTTCAGGATTTTTTTTTTTTTCACAAGACAAACACCTTCGGAAATGAGAATTTGTTTCTCAGTAAGTCTGGGTGATGTGCTCAGGGATCTTTGATGTTACTGAACTTGTTTGTATGTGAAACATTATAATTAAAAAAGGTAAAGTACTTTTCCTAGAACAGCTTACCCACTAGGGGATGATTAATTAAAATCTGAAAACAACAGCTATAATTATTGCTTTTCTGCACAGGCCATCATTTTCAATCACCAAAGAATTCATATTGAAATTCAACCACACACAGAATCCAGTAGAGCAGGAAGAATTGCTGGAACAAGCTAGAAGACTCCTTGTGAGGTGTAAGGTAAAGGTCAGCTTCATGGTTTCTCCGCAAGTAAACCTTGTTTTGTAGTTGATAGATGTTATATAATTTTGTGTAATAATGAAAGAAAAAGTAAGTATGTGGGTACAGACAGCTACCTTTGACTGTAAGTAGGCAGAGCTAAAATATTAATGTCAATTAAATTTAAAGTTTTTAACCAAATAGTTTTGATGAGGAGGTTCTCCTTAAGAGAAAAACACAGAGCTTTCTCTAATTGCAGTCACAAGATATTGGTGTGGAAGAATGGCTTTCAGAGTATAAATAAGAGGCAATAAAGCAAACCAACAAAGGAACACACATTTCCATTTATTGTTTTCTTCATTTGCTTTTCCATCACAGAGGAAGTTGGGTCTCAAGATGCTGGGCACCGGGAAGCACGTGCACCTCCCAACTGCGTGGGCAGAGGTCATCTACCTGGCTCAGTGCAAAGGGGAGATCCAAGATGGTATGGGCGTGTGCCGACTCAATTGCAGATGCTCCCCAAGCGTTTGTAGAGTCACAAGGAGATGATTTGAGAATTTGAAGTAAATTTTTAGTAAATTTGAAGTATGTTTTGTAAATTCTCCATCAGAATATCTCATGACGTGTCATTATGAAAGTTCCTCAGAATTCTGAACTTGTGACTTTGACTATTAAACTTTTAAATTACAAAATGGCTTTTAAAAGCTCTTTCTCAGTATAGCCTTTATATCTTTCCCCTAAAATTGGCAATTCATTTAAAAGTCACTGTACACTATCTTTGAATAAGTCCACCAAGACCTGGCGCCTTGATAAAGGAGTTTTTGCACTTTATATTCATAGTTATGAAACATAAATCAAACGGCATTGACTTGGCTTTATTTCTTTCTGCTTTAGAAAAGGAAGTGTTGCTCATAACCTTTTCATTTTTTACTTCTCACTTATATGGCTCCTTTCTAGCAACCTCTACCCAATCTAAAAAGGAAATTAAGTAACATTACTTTTAAGGGGATATAATTCCTTCTGTCGTTAAACTAAATGTTATGTGTACGCCTTATAAAATGAGCTTGGGGATGTTAACTGCTAAGGTCAGAGGATATTTCCCAAGTAAATGGGGATTTGTAATGCTGCCTGAGAGCTCACTTAGCTTGTTTTTATGGTCTCGCATTCCGGGACTGTCACCTCTGTTGGATGTTTACCAAATTTTGTGGGAGGGAGGTCTTGTGGTCCACCACAGCCAGCAAGCAGCCTCATGGGTGTCTGGGAAAACGGGGAAAGGCCAAGAGGGGAAGAGGGAGGTGGGGAAGGGGCAGGGTGGTGGAGGCTTAGGTAGAGGCTGTCTTTCTTTTGGGGATTTGGCCTTGGAAATCACTTCTGGGTTCCATTGATTGACGCAGTCACTAGGCCTGTTGAGGTTTGGGGTGCCTCTCCTTGGGAAGGGTGTCAAGCGTTTACGGGTGCATCAGAATCCCAGAATCTGAAGGACAAAGAATGAATTGTAAGATGTAAGTATAATGAACAGGAAGGCACGATTAACTTTTCCGTGACAAAATTTCACGTTGTTGACGTTCCAGAAGCTTTAAATATGCTCCACGCCTCCTTGGACCAGGTTCCTTTCGATTATGACCAGCTTCCTGCCCTGTTTTTCCTGGCGGAATCAGTTCTGTATCGACTCTGTTGTGATGCATTCATGAAGGGATTTTTATATTCCGTTGAAATAAAGCTGGTGAAGGTATGTTTTAATTTGAGAAAGTGTTCTAATTTTTCTAAACGCAAGCAGCAGGAAACTACAGTTCTGTCTGCCTCAGGAGCAGCCAGGGCACTGGCATATTCAAGGATAGCGTCATATCTTGGAGAGGGGCCAGTGAAGTGCTGTTGACGGCCGAGCTGAAATAGCTAGAGAAAACAGAATTTCATTAACTGTGTAAGAAGATAATTAGTTAAAAATCGTCATGCTGTTCTAAGTGTGCATAGATTTTTAAGGGTTAAAAAGAAAAGATTTATTTACTTTTATTTTAAGTATATGGGTCTTTTGCTTGTACATACGTGTGTGCCTGCATATGTGTGTGTGTGTGTGTGTGTGTGTGTGTGTGTGTAGACTCTAGTTTGAGCTTCCATGTAGGTGATGGGAACTGAACCCAACTCGTCTACAAGAGCAACATAAGCTCAGCCACTGAACTATCTCTCTAGCCCCTTCTTTCAGGGATTTTTAATGCTATATCCTTTATTTAAAACTTCTGAGAAATAACCTCGATCATTCGGTTTGAGGTGGGTGATCTTGTCAGCAGACTGTCATTCTAGAGTGACTCAGCAGAGCCACCATCACATGGGTTATGCTTTGTAAAGCCCCTCATCAAATGCTTCCAGTGTTTGTAATAGCTGTAGTTTACCTGGGAAAAATTTATTATAAAAATAAATTTAAGAATAACTAGTGGTTTTACTGCAAATAAATTAGGCTTAAGCAATGGTTTTATTATTACAAAAAAGGAAAGGTTAGAAAGATTTCCTTAAGATTACAGTGCATGCAGCATGTCTATAAAACAAGTGAAATTGACTGAGCAAACTTGTATTTTACAGCTTTGGCTATGTGGAACTATCCCAGCATCTACCCACCATTAGGCAGATTTGGGGAGATGGATATATTTTATCCCCATGACCCTAGTCTTGGAGCTTTCTGAAAGCTTCAGAGGTAAAGGCAGCAGGTTAGAGAGCATACTAGAGACTGCCCAAGCAAAGATCTAATTTCTGAATAGAAGAAGAGAGTTAACATGTTAATAGTTATCTTGGCATGGTGAGATTACAATGATTTTTTTTAAAGATTATGTTTCATACTTGTCAAACCGCTCATTGTGGATATATACTTACAACAGAAAATATGGAAACAGACCAGAGTTTAGATGTAGACTGTTAATCCCAAAGACTCGAGGAGAATCACCACTGACCCAAACCGTCATGGCCAAATTAATTAAAGTAAACAATTATTTAAAACAACTTTTATTTTTAACTTGTGTACATGGGCTGCCTCTCCCAAAGGTGGAGTTCAGAAGGTCAGATTGAATATGAGAAGGACAATGTTTTTATGGCTCAGGGGTAGAGGGTTTCCAAATAGAAGATTTGGTGTGCAAAATAGGTGGGATTGCAGGAGGGGAACAGTAGCAAGTTAGTCATAACAACTTGAAACAAAGACATGATTGCAAGGTGGTCATAACAAGGTAGTCAGAACAACAGGTAATTATAGAAATTCTTTGAAACAAAGATAGGATTGTAAGATGGTTATAAACAACTTTTTGAAATAAAGACTTGGCTGCCATCTCCTGGAACAGGTAGTATAAACCTTTTGTAGTTAAGGTTACAGATGGGGCATAGCCTAATCCCCGAGAAGCAGAGGTTTAATTATAAACAGGAATGAACCTAGTTTGTCTTTTAAGCCTAAGATGGAGGCAGACTGGTTCTTCAGGTCCTTCCCAGAATTCAAGTCCTCTAGTACAGTTGCTACAAGTCACTGTGAAGTTCTGTTGGATCTGTTTTTTTTTTTCTGTCTCTTTTTTCTCTGAGATTTTGCCCGCAGTTTAGGGATCTTCTAATATTTTTAACTTCCTTTCTCTAAAGCCCCTCTCACACCCCCATCAAGTGACTGTTTGGCTGCCACATGACTGGCCTCCATGCCAACTTACACAGTATTGAAAGGACCAGTATCAGCAAAAGACACACTAAGACCAAGTTCTCAGCACAAAGAAGATTTATTGGCCCCAGAGGAATGGAGGGCAGGGAATAAGAGGCAAAGACAGGAGATAGAGGATGAGGAAAGAGAACAAGGGTATTTGTCCCAGAGGGAAAAAGGACTGCCTCTGGATAGGGGAGACAGACATGGCACATAGGAAAATGGAGGTTGGTAAAGGTAAAAGTGAACCCCCGTGTTAGGATGAAGTGTTTAATTTTTATTAGATGGGTTAATTAGGGTAGTTAAAAGTGGGTTCTTGATGGTTGGACTTCAATACTTTGGTAGCTTGACCTTGGTAATCAGCCTTAGGTGGAGGAAGTGGCCAAATAAGGGAACAGACTGGGTGGCCAGCTCATCATTAAAATGGCTTTATTCACAAAAGTAATCCATAGTTTCAATGCAAATTCCATCAAATAAGCAGTAAGAATTTAGATAAGAATAGAAAAAAATATAAAATTTATATGGAATCACAAAAGACATTAAATAGCCAAATCAATCATGCATGAAAAGATTAACGCTGTTGGTTTCACAATACCAGATTTAAAAATATACTATAGAACTACAGTAACAAAATCAACATAGTATTGTCCTTAAAATACATCTGTTGGACAAGAATAGGCCACTAAAATATAAATGTCATTCACAACTATCTGATTTCATGATAAAGGTGACAGTTTATTTGTAACTATTGCAATAAACTAGGAGGCATAAATAAAAGATACACAGGTTGAGAAAGAAGACAAAAATATTTTGTATTGTAGATCATATGATCATGCAGATAGTCCCAATGAGAGAACATAATATAAATGTTAGTAAATGCAGCAAATTAATAGGACATAAGAAACCAATCATATTTCTATGTAACAATAATGGCTATATACAGCCCAAAATAAAAATATAATACAATAACATGAAAGAGTGTATACAATATTGTGCATCTTACCACCCTACCTTCATTTCAGAAGATTTCTATTACTACCTGCCTTTCTGACCACCTTGTTATGACCACCTTGCAATCGTGTCTTTGCTTTAGGAGGTTGTTACGACTAACTTTTGGTATGCTTATGTTCTGCTCCTGTAATCCCACCAGTTTTGTACACCAAATTCCCCATTTGGAAACCTTCTGCCTCTGAGTCATAAGGATTTATCTTTCTCACATCTCCCATCATGGTGCTGACCTCTTGAACCTCACCTTCGAGGGAGAAAGCCTGTGTACACAAATAAAAAAAGGTTGCTTTAATTAATTACTTGAATTAATTTGTTCATGATGGTTTGGGTCAGTGGTCTTTTCCTTGAATCTTTGGGATTAACAGACACACACATTATCCCGTGGGGTTAATCGCTCCTCCAATTTCTTCAACATGACTTACAGTGAACTTGCTTTCCTGAGGGGTTGTCCCTTCCTTGACCAAATGATTGGCCATTCCAAAGACACCAGATCTTAAGGGATGAGGCAGTGGCCTGTCACCACTCAGAGGCAGATTATTTTGATTGGAAATGGGTTTTCCCAAGTTGATCCTCAATGCCACTGCAGTAGTGTTGACAGAAGCACTCTCGATCTCCATATTTTCCATTTTGTTCCTCATTGAGTGAAATAATTAAAGCCTGATTAAATAAGTAATATATGATTCCAGAACATTGCCTCAATTTCAAATAGTGTGCACAGTCTTTCCTTTGATCTATTTCCTAAATGTGGATTCGTAATTTTTGAAGCATTCTTCTGAAAGTGTACAGACTAATATGTAAAAAAACCATACTAGTTTGATATATGTGAGCTACCCATAAAAATTTTGTATTGTGCGTCCATATAAATATGAAAATACAAAACAAGACAGCCCCAGTGTTGGGCTTATCTCACAGTCAGACAGTGGTGTCCAGGAAATGAGAGGATAGGTAGAAAGAAAAGCGGGGAAGAAGCAAGGGTTAAGGAAGGAGAGACGAAGACACTTTGGGGGCAGAGCCTGAGTTGTCAGACTACAGAGAGAAAGTGTATTGTATGTGGAGGAGTCCCCAGAATCCTGGGAGATAGGGAAAGAGACAATTTTCAATAAAAAATGGCCTTTAGAGTTTTTTTCCAGCTGCAGTAGTAACTAGGGACACCCTCTGGTCAGGTAACACTGACCATGAAATTAGAGTATAAAGCAGCATGAGTATGCTTTATGAGTTTTTTCAATATAGTCGTCAATCCTTTTAAAAATCCTAAGAAATTTTCCTCCCTGACTAGCATTTTAGCTTCCATCTATAATTATGGGAGCTTGTGCCTGTGAGAGCGTCATTAGACATACCGCTGTATGTGACGTGGTCTGTGAGAGTTCATTAGACATACCGCTGTATGTTACATGGTCTGTGAGAGTGTCATTAGACATACCGCTGTATGTTACATGGTCTGTGAGAGTTCATTAGACATAC
>LOEQ01016896.1:0-12351 GCA_001685075.1 Bramus lutescens | reverse complement strand
AAGAATGGATAAGGAAAATGTGGTATATTTGCACAATGGAGTACTACACAGCAGAAAAAAATAATGACATCTTGAATTTTGCAGGAAATGGATGGAGCTAGAAAACATCATTTTGAGTGATGACCAGACACAGAAAGACAATTATCACATGTTCTCACTCATAAGCGGTTTTTAAACATAAAGCAAAGAAAACCAGCCCACAAATCACAATCCCAGAGAACCTAGACAACAATGAGGACACTAAGGGAGACATACATAGATCTAATCCACATGAAAAGTAGAAAAAGAGAAGATCTCCTGAGTAAATTGGGAGCATAGGGACCTTGGGAGAGGGTTGAAGGGGGAGGGAGAGGCAGGGAGGGTGCAGAGAAAAGTGTAGAGCTTAATAAAAATCAATAAAAAAGTGTTTTGGATGGTTCAGTGCCAGCATATCAAATTCCAATGCCACGTTACAAAGTCACCTGGTTGCTATTGTTCACTTACTACCCCAATATCTGTGAGCTACTTCACATCTTCTTCCATTTTCCCTTAAACAGCAAAAGCTAAAAACTTGACCACTGACAGTACTTCCTTCCACACATCCTCAAAACAGCAAATAGCCAATGCTGAGCCTACGGTCCAAGACTGAGAAATATGGCTTTAGTCTGTGTTTGTTCTCACCTATTTTCAGAACCCCGCTTCAGTGGCTGGGCATTGCCAGCCAGGAGGGCTTCTCAAACCACTGGGAGCAATACATATTGGAAAGCAGGAGTGTGTCTTTGTAAAGTAACCGCTGAGTAAACAGAACCTACTGCATATTTCAACATTATGAAGTTTGAACCTTTGTAGAAGTGGTATGTATGGTCCCAGTGTAGAAAAGGTTGGAAGAGGGAACCCACAATAACAGGATTTCAAAGTGACATGCAGGTTAGTCTGCAAGACTGAAGGCCATATAGACAGACAGACAGATGCTAAATAAGAGAGACAGAGAAATACAAATAGAGAGAAAAAACATTTTAAATATAATTAGCAAATGAGATACTACACCCAGAGATCAACTATTACAAGCCAAATCAAACATATGGACTCAATTCTTAGTCTATCAGAGCATGCCAGGTAATATTAATAACACGCCTGTTCTCTTGGACCAATTCTGCAATCCTGCTCAGCTGGGTTAAGACCACCTTAGGTCTCTAATCTCCATTTGGATCATACACAAAACATTATAAGTTATTATTGCTATTACTCTTGAGTGTCCTCAAGAAGTCAATAGTAAAACCTTACTGCTGAAGACACCACAGAGACTTGAGTCATAGGACATGAGGAAATCAGGATGGTAACAACCTGGAAACTTCACACTCACTGGGTAACTTTTACAGGGTTAGAAGGTTCTATGCATACCACCATGTAAGAGAAGTCATCAAGTCTTACCAAGATGTGGACCAACCCTTTGAACAATTGATGATAGGCTGGCAAAATGTGCCCACTCATGTAATGGTGGCATGAATGTTATGGAAGTAACCAACTATTTCACTTTGGAGTTAAGGTCCACTCCACGTGATGGAACTTATGCCTGGTACCACAAATGGGTCCAAAAATAATGTACAAGGCCTACACCAAATCAAGTCAACCAAAATCCCAGCATGGGTTGTGGAGGGGCTCAAGAAGTCCTAGCTATGACTGAGAAACTGTTGGCATCTGAGAGTAGCTGAGAGAAGCAAAGCCAGTTTTCTTCAGGGATGCAGCCCCTGGGAGACTACCCATTCTCTAGTAGATGGTTCCATACCCATGCATATACAGGTAGTGCTAAGTGGACTCAGTAGGTTTTTTAAAAGAATACATAAAGTTGGGAGGTGAATGCATGCGAGTGGAAGAATGGGGGCATATATATGATCAAAACATACAATATGCATGCATGAAATTCTTCAACAGTAAAAATAAAACTGAATGGCAGTTGTCTGTGGTTCTGCCTATTGTCAATAGAACACACTGTATCCCCTGATCTGGTGGATTTATTAAGCCATGAAGCAGAACAAGGAAGAGAGAGGAGAGGCATTTGTTCCTGAATGCTAAGGCAATTCTTTTCTTTCTTCTTTCATTTCTCTTTTTTTTCCTTTCTCTTTACTTTTTCCTTCCTGATCCATCTCCTTCCTTTCCCAAGAAGTGGTAGACATCAGCAAAGGACAGGAAGTGGAACAATAAATTAGAAAAGACTGTAGGGTTAGCTTTTCTGGAAACTCTTGCTTGGATAAGATGTCAAGTTAACCAACAAGTTGGGCATGTCAGGGTTCACTGAACATGGTAACCAGTCTACCTCTGCCTGCGACATGTAGCAGAGGGCTGACATCACCATCTAAGCAGATTTCCAGACTAAAGCAGATCAAACACAGTAGGAAAAAGGAATGGCTCCTCTGCATGGAGCCATGAGGAGAAACTCAACCAAAGATGAACATGGAGTCCAAGTTTTCATAGCCTCAGACATCCTACCAGACAAACTCTAAGGTTGCTTTTGTTGAGATACATCTTCTCTGCTCCAAATTCATGGGGGAAAATACAAATTGGTAGAACCCTAGTGAACTCTTTTCCTGGTAGCGTACTACAGAACGGTAGAAGGAAGCTGTGCCCATGAATGCAGGAAGCTTGGGCTCTGCTTCAGATCGCAAGAGGTTGTATTTATGCTCCCCTGTTAAAAAAATTATTTATTCTACTTTTTAAATACAAACACAAATACAGAGTTGAGATTATTTCTATCAGTCCTGTGCTGTTTGCTAGGATTTGGTATGTTGACTCACTGACATAATGAACTCCTCCTCTTCTTGAGGTGTGGAAAATGTTTTTGTCACCACCACCCCCCAATAAAAAAGACACTTAGAAGCAAGTATTCCCAAATAGAAGACTTTCACACTTGAGAAAGAACTGTGTTAACAGCCACCAGGATGGTAGGCTTTTATTAAAATGCTTCATCATCTTCTAATTTTTCAAAACCCCACAAAGTGATAGTTATGTAATAATCCTAAAACTTGCACAAAACCATAGTTGATACCATAAAATTATTTAAAAAGCATAACCTATCATTTACCTCATTATTGTCACAGAGCAGGGCTAATTAAGAGATTCATTCCACATGCACTTTTTGAAAGCCCGATACACAAAATTATGTGCGTATTAAAATGAATAGTTTCTGATTCAAGATCAAGTAATTCGTAGTTTAATTCAATAGTAAAACTTCATAGTTTTCAAACAATGTGGAGCAGAAACTGTAACATCCAGGGACCTTCCCACCAAGGGCTCCAGTTGAGCATGAGGTAGGGTGCAAAAACAACATTGCAAAGGAGGACCTGGGTTCACGACAGGCCAGAAGCAACAACTAAAGAGGCAGAGAGAGTTAACTACATACTGTCAGCCACGCAGATACACAACAGTTAGCCCTCTGAGCATTCTTCTGAGAAGCTACAAAGCCAGTAAGTTAATCCTAGGACACAGACAATAACAGTCTTTTGATGTGGGATTTCCCTCTGTATGCTGTGAATACCATTAGTTAATAAAGAAATTGGCTTGGCCTGATAGGGTAGAACAGAGCTAGGCTAGGTGAGGAAAACTAAACTGAATGCTGGGAGAAAGAAGGGCAGAGTCACATGCTGAAACTTTGCCAGTAAGCCACAGCCACGTGGTGATACACAGATTAATGGAGAAATATGCTTAAGCTATTGGTCAAATAGTGCTGCAAATAATAGAGTTTCTGTGTGGTTATTTCGGGAGTCTGGGCAGCCAGGAAACAAACAAATGAACAAACAGCCTTCATACTATAGTCTTTCCTCTCAGGACTCCTTAGCCGTGAGACTGGAGTCATAGAAGGGCCTACACACAGCGAAAATCCAGGAAAGTAGCCTTATATGACTCAAAGAAGATGAACTTTATGCTCAGTTGACTTCAGCCCATTCTGTTTCATATGCTCCCTTGGGAACACCAAGAAAAACCATTGAATAAGGTCTCACAGCTTCCTATTCTGGGAGATCAGAATTAATGGTCTGCTTAACATCTTTTTTTGCCTTTAATTCTTTGCTCTTACCAGTTCCTCCAAATTTCTGTTTCTCAGAGTAATTCTTCCTGCTGCTCCTCTATGTGTGAACCACATGAGGTAATCTTAAAATGATTGGCACACGGGGCCTGGGAAGATAGCCCAGCAGTTAGGAGAACTTGCTGCTCTTGCAGAGGACCTGGGTTTGGTTCCCAGCACCCATATGGCAGTTCACTGCCATCTGTAACTCCAATTCTATGTGCCTTCTTCTGGCCTCTGTGGACACTGCACACACATGGTACACAGACATACATGCAGGCAAATCATCCACACACATAAAATAAACAAATCGTAGAGAAAAGATGATTGACACACAAAGCTACCATTTATCCATATAGCAATTCTATGTGTGTCTACAACAGGTATTCCTTTCTCAAAGCACTTTCCTTCCATCTCATGAAAATGGGCTATACATTTTCTATTAGCACTGCTATCCTCCTGGATTTGGTACTAATCAACATACAATTAGAGCTGGCTCTCTCTTGCCACATGCCACCTGCGTGTCACCTGTGCTGGAACTGGCAAAAACATCTTCAGGGACATTCATGCTGTATGTTCAACACTTTCCATTCTAGATCCAAACACTGATCGTTCCTATCACCAAGGAGGTAAAGGTGAGCTCACTCTTTTGATGATAATTATGATTTACATCTTCAGGCAGAATTCTAGTTTTCCCTAGCTCACTGCCTTGTGGGTGGAATGTTTAGAGTAAGCTGGATTACTGGGAAATTGGTCTTTTTATATGCATCCTACTTATGGGGGGAGGAAAATAGTGGTAGTTCAAATTCCTATCGTTTAACTAGAGAAAATCGTAGGGTGGGTAAAATCTGCATACACACAATGGGGAAGAAATAGTTTGTCAAGAAGTAAACAAGGGTGAGGAATAATGTCTATAGAGGTAGCTTAATCCACAAAATGAAGTGGAGAATTGGCGCAATCAAGCTTGCTTTCTTTTCTCCCTCCCCCCATTTCCCCCACTCTCCTCATTTCAAAGAAAAGTACTGTATGAATAATTGAAGCAAAGGGGAATTTTTTTCCTTGAATAATTCAGGAAATTGCCTCAATTTTCCTCTTTGCTCTTTACTGCATTTACTAGTGTAGAGTTAGGCCACATCTACATAATGAGGTCTCTCTTTCTATTATGCAATCAACAAGATATTTCTTCTCTTTGGTTTTAATTTTCCAATCGATTATATGATGCTTAACCATATCGATCATATATTGATCCAATTTCTTAAGGAAGAGAGAAAATATAGCTAGACTAATCCTCCTGGTCTTATCTGAGCTTCCCCCTTCCTCTTTGGGCTCTTGCTACCTGAATCAGGTAACTGAGGTTTACAAAATTCTCTTCAATTACTATATTTTCATTATATAGTTATAGGGTTGATCTAATTCATTAATACATGAGCAGGATGTTCATTTAATTCTGGTGAGAATGGGTGGGATCATACTAAGAAGCAGCTTTTAAAACGCCATAGTTCTGGGTGTGGTATTTACATGCCTGTTAGCTAAAATCAGGAGCTGAAGGGAAGAAGTTTGCTAATTCAAGATCAGTCTGAGCTATATAAGAAGACACTGTCTCAAAAAAATAGGAGCCAAAAAGATAAAAAAAAAAGCATTAGAACATAGATTGGCACAGCCTATATTCTTGTCTCATTGCTATAACCAAATACCTGAGAGGAAGCAACTTAAGACAGAAAAGAGTCTTGCTACTCTTGGTTTGAAGGTTCAGTTCATTATGGCAGGGAAAGTGAGAATGGCTTGTGGCTGTGGGAGCAGGAACATGAGGCCTCTTGCTCACATCTTGGTGGGTCCAGAAGCAGGAAAGGGGGGATAGTGACCTTCTGATGCCTTTCTTCTTTTTCTCTTCTCATTCGGTCCAAAACAAAAACCCATATGATCGACTACACCTTAGAATCTCCTCTCAAATGTCCTCAGACATACCTAAACATGTACCTTATTTTTCATTCATTCAAACTGATGGTCAAAATTACTCATCACAAACCTGTTGTAGAGTCTGCTTTGGAACTCTGGTTTCTAGTGTAGACATTTCTTTACTTTGCCATTAGATGCTTTGTTTAATTTAGTGAGCTTAGTTTACATAGAGGTACCAATAACTTTTATGAAGCCAAGTCTCACAAATAGATTCCTGTGTAGGTCAAGATTGCCTCTTGTTCTTTCAAAGTACTTCAAAATGCTTGATGTGGTTACAGATACTTCACCCTATCTTTGGACTGTTGCTTTGTGTGTTATGGAAATGCTCCTACCTCGCTGTGGATAAGCATGTCTTCCTTACACATTAAACATTTGGAAGTGGACACTACATTGTGCTTGGACTGGCACTTCCTCTGGACAGTACAGTCTCCTGACAGTACAGTCTCCTGACAGTACAGTCTCCTGACTATGAGGAAACATTTTATGCCCATCGCCAGAAGTGACCCTTCTCTCGCTCTGAGAGGCATGGCTGGATCATGGCTGACCCAGCAGAGGATACTTTATTAAAATGTGCAGTGTGTGGGGGTCCACTCTAGGACAGCTCTTTCACCATCATAGTTCAACAGCTTGTGAGTTCCTTCTCCCTGTCGTTCCCTCTTGCTGGTTCATTTCTTTATTGAATTTATTTCCTCTGTCTTTCCTCATTTTCTTTCTCCCCCACCCCTGCTTTCAATTCTTATTTCTTTGCTCCTATCCTTGGTATCACTATTTCTCTTTAATTTTCTTATTGGGAAAGTACTTCCTGGAGGGCTGACAAGATGGCCCAGAGCATCTATTCCTCATGTAAGAACCCAAATTCAGTTCCCAACACTCATGTTGGGCAACTCACAACTGCCTGTGACTCTAGCTCCAGGGGATCCAACACCCTCATATGGCCTTTGCAAGTACCTCACAAACCACACATATATAAAATAGAGACATAATTTAAAAATTAAGTGAACTTCAAAAATACTCCCTTGTCTTTTACCCAACCTAAGCCTATTGCTATTTCAAAATGCACATCACTACATCCAACTAGGAACGTCCCTCCTTTAGGCCATACTTATCTAGATGGAGTAAGGAATGTTTTTCTCATCTGTCAGCCCCTGTTCAGCCCTCAGGAGGAGGAACCAGTCTCACATATGATTAGTCTCTCTAGTTGTTAGGACTCCTGTTCAGGTTAACTTTGGAACCCCACCTTTGGGATCGTCAGTATGTTGGTTAGCTTTGTCATGGCTGTAGCAAGGTACCTGACTGACACAACCTATGTGAGGAAAGACGTATTTTGGTTCATGGTCTCAAAGGGCTCGGCTATGTTGCTAGACCCTGTGCTCTTGAGCAGAGCATACTGGTATTGGAAACACATAGTAGAGAGTAGCCGCTCCCAAAACAGCGGACCAGAAGCAAAGAGCAGGATGCCAGTGACTAGTCAGCCTTCTCCTGTTCTTTCCTGCTCAGGGAATCCTCTCTGAACACCCCATCCCAGACACACCCACCAAAGGTGTGTCTCATCATTCTCCCAGGTGATGCTAAGTCCAGTCTAGTTGCCAACCATCACAGCCAACTGGCAAACTGCATAAGCTCCCAGGGCCTCAGTGTATGCCCCTGTAATGTGGGGAATGACAGGCATCCTTGTGTTGGAAAGATGAGGTAAAACCGTGACTAAGAAGCATCCGGCATGGTCCTGACAAAGATGCATCAGCTCTAGTGTAGGGTCCACCTTCACAAGCCCAGCAATCCACCAGATAATGCATTCCAGTGATCTCCACATTATCTCACAGCAAAACCCAGGGTGTGCCTCTTGTGACCACACCCTCCAGATAAGATTGTTGAGAGCCAGGAAAGTGCACTAGTGTAACTCTTGGTGTGGGGGACAAATAAGAATGTGCATGTCCACATGTAAGCACGTGTGAGCCTAGGTGTGGAGGCCAGAGGTCAAGGTGAATGTTATTGTCTTCCTCAACTGCATTCCCCCTTATTGTTCTGAGACAGGGTCTCTCACAGAAACTGGACCTTTCCAGTTCTACAAACAAATGGCCCATGAGTCCTGGGCATCTTCTACTCTTTCCTCCAGCACCAAGACTATAAGCCCTCATCAGTATCTCCAGCTTTTTATATGGTTGTTGGAGATGCAGCCTCTGGTCCTCATCCTTGCATGGAAGCACTCTGCCAACTGAGCATCTCACCAGATCCTCCACTGAAAACATCAATGACAAACATAACCACAAGCATTGGTGAGCACTGGCTCTACACCAGATGCAGTGATGGAGAGCCTGGTGAGCCTTGTAACTTCCCTATCTGCATCCCAGGGTGCTATCCCAATCCCTAGTCAGTTTTCTCTGTCTGTTTCAGACCTGTAGAAAGTAGGTTTGAGGTGCAGTGAGAAAGGAAACAGCTATCCTGTCTTTACCAACATAAATAGGAGTCATATTAGGAGCGTCAGGAGAAAACACCAAGTCTCCATGCCTGCAGAGAGAATATGCATGCAATAAATACAAAGCCAGGCAATTCTGGCAGCCTGAGCATCCCTCTCTCAATACCCAAATTTTAATTTATGGGTCCCAACAGGGGACCTCCAGGGACTCATCACAATGTAGGTACAGATTTTGGCCACGGGCTAATGCAGACATTTTCCACATCACTCACAGTTGAATGTGTTTGAAAGTTTAACCTCTGGTCTACTAAGGCCTAGTGTAAATGGGTAATCAGACCTGCAAGTATTAATTAAACTCATGGTTCTATTTATTGTAGGGCTCTGGGGATTGAGCAGACAGCAAATAGCAATAAGTACTTCTGAATGTTCTCTTTGGCTTAATTACCATTCCATAGTTAGTCCATCAAATTGATATACAATCAACAAAGCTGTAGTTACACCACAGTGTTCATTTAGACAGAGAATGTGCCAAGTCTGCCAACAGCTCTCTCTTATATTGCCAGGGCCTACTAGAGGGCTCAGGACAAGACAGACCTGAGGTGGTCTTTTGTCCAGTCTACACACAGCAGCTTGGTAGGAAAGCTTCTCCCTGACAACATCTTTCTATTTAGGACAACCTTGATTAGCAGTGAATGGTTCTTCTCACTAGCCATGCCATCGAAACCAGCCTACACAGGGAGGACCAAAAGAAGAGCAGAATTGTCTGCTTCATAAGACTTCATAGATGGCTAGCTCTGATAATTAAAAGTATGGATTCCTGAAATCTAAAGGGACTTGGGGAGTTATCTAATTTAGTGGCCTTGTTTTACACAAGATGAAACAGATAAAAGAAGGAAAGTGGCGGGACCAGGGTGACACAGGGTCTGAATAAGAGAATGTGGCCTGCAATCAAGAGGCACTTTCAAGCTAGCTTAATTAAGTGAAGGGTGACTTACTTGGACAGTGCGTTGACTCTCTGGGGGTCTAGTCGGGGCATTTCATGAAGTTGAAAGCCATCGGGGTCCCCTCTCCACTGCTCTTCCCACATATCTGTTTCCTCCTTGTATTTGGCAACTCTTGATTTCTGTCCCTCATGACTTCCATTGTCATGTGGCTCTAGCTGCCATTGTACCATCACCTGATCACAACCTCAATGCCCAACAACTCCCATATGTCTTCCAGTTCTATAAATCATAGACTTCAGTGTCTCATCTCAAGCTACAGTTCAGGCATAAGGATACAAAGAGCACGGACCACCTATTCCCACCTTCTGTATACACTGGGGTGGGAGGGACCCAGCAAAGTTATAGGACAGAGAGCCTGACATAATAGAAGCACCAACAATAATACCGAGATTTTACAACTCTGCACCCAGAACCCTTCCCACCTGCTCTCTTAATACCTTCCCTGTGTTAGTCCAAGGATCACTCTTCTGTTGAGAGGAGCCAGGATTCATAGCTGGAATTACCAAAGTAGTAGAGTATAGTGTGGCGTAGAATAGCCACATAAAAAAACAGGAAAAAATATAGTAATAAGTTCCTTGATATTGAATCCCCATTCATAAATACTAAGAAGGAGGAAGGGAATGAGAGAAGGAAGGAGGGAGAAAAGAATAGAGAGGGAGAAAGAGAGGAAGAGGGGGCGGGAAGAGGAGAGATGGAGAGGAGAGGGAGAATATCAAAGATAAACAAAAGTAACTAGAGCTGTGACCCCACACTTCCTTCGGCACACACCCATGGAAACAATGTGCTTCTGCTGCATGGAGATCCCTCGCCAGGCAGAGCCATCCAAATGGTGAGCAGAATGTCATAAAATTGCCTCCGTCCAGATGATCCAGTAACAATATGCATATTTCACCCTCTGGTAACGGAACGACTTCAGCCAGAGATAAGCAGTCAGGAAGAAACAAGCTGTGCTGTTTGAGATCCAGAGGTTAGCTGTCCCTCTGCCTCTTTTCTCCTGTCCCATTCAATTTCCTTAAACTTAGCAAATGAGACCAGGAACAAGTTCATTCATATTGTTCTTTCCTCAGCTGCCTCTTTTCATCCTCCCTATTTGAAGAGGAAGCGTAAATGATCCCAAGCAGATAGTGATGGGAAAATACGTAATACAAACATCAAAAACTCGAATTTCTCTCAAGTCAGGTCTGTAGGAAAGGGGCTGAACTGGAGGTCAGGGGAAGCGAGCTCTGGTACTGGGTGTGGGACAGCCCAAGTGGGGTGTCACTTTGGTCCTGAGTGTACAGCATGCAATCTGTAGTCTCTTGATCTCTTTTCAAGGATGCCCCATCATGCTTTCAGCAGACTGAATCAGTCTGGACTTCCTATTCATCTCTGGAGCAAGGCCACGTGGCAGTACTGCTGTGTGACTTAATGAGCCTACACCAGTGAGCTGACTCTGGGCTCTCCCCTCTGGGGTCAGTCAGCTTGTGTGGGCCATTCACTTTCTGTCACCTGATGCTCAGTAGAAAACAGGGAATTGGGACCAGAAAGATGGACTTTGACTTGGCCCAGTGTTAGGCTCCTTGAAGAGGCTGGTGTTCTCTATGGACACTCCCTGCAAAGAAGTACACTGTTGGGTTAGCTTTTGTGAGGAGGTGTGAGTAAATGACTATTCACCCCAGATGGGGCACGAAGGTCAGACTGAAGTACAATGAAGCCCTACTTGGTAAGCCAGTGAGCATGATGAGATGCCACTTGCATGAATATAGTTGACATCATAATGGCTACATCACTGAGAAGTCTCACCCTAGCAAGAGTGGTCACCTCCCAAAGCTGCATAGGTGCCTCCCCTATCGGTAAATCTCTCATCCTCTATAGACTCTAGCACCTCCCAAGATAAGGCTGGGGAGGAAACAGCAGAGAGGCATCTGAGAGAAGACGTATAATTCCAGGTCAGGGTCTAACAGCTTCCTCCACCCCGTTTTCTGGGAGAGATTGTCAATAGACCCAATCTGATTAGTCAGGTGTAGGGAGTCACTGCCGCTTTCATAAAGAAGATAGTAGTCATGCTATGCCCAGGAACAGCAGTTAACAAGTATGAAAGCCACACACTTAAGAGGCTTAGTTAACCACCTAAAGCCTACCCCTGAAGCTGGTCCTGGTTCATAAGCCCCTAAGTGATTCTGGAACTAAATTATCTAAGGCATTTCAAGTGTGGGATGCAAGGAGGGTTGGAAATACCGATTGTCCCCAGATCCACCTACCATAGGAAAGAGTTTCAGCCATTTGGGGTACATGAGACATCAACTCCATCTTTCCTCTTACTGATGGGCCCGAGAGCTTGAGACAGCTGTCTGGGGTCAGAGAGTCTAGGGCTGAAATTCCAGCCTGTGTCCTCTCACTTCAAGCAGGAGGTCAGCTGGTCCTTGAGCTGAGCTTCACCCAGCTCTCCAGCTCCTTCCTCAGGTGCCCTCTCCATCCTCGGGTGTTCATTGCTAAGATCTCCTGACTTAGCGGGTGGCAGGACCTAGTCTGGGGAGCCCTGAGGTACTGTAAGGGAGACTAGATATCCCCCTGTGCTGGTTGGGTGCTATTCTAGTAGCCAGTGAGCAGCAACTGAGGCTAACATTCTGGGACCACATGTGGCTTCACCTCAAAAGGCCCAAGAAAGCGACCTCTGCCAATGGCTCCTAATGGCACCATCAGAACGCCAGCAATGCCAGCCAATACAAGCACAAGGAAAGCACAGCCTCCATTCGTGAACTCTCTCTCTCTCTAACTTTCAAAAATAACAGAGTTCATTGATGGCCTGCCTCACCTGAAGCCTGAGGCTTTTTGATGAGAATACTACAGAGTGATGTCACATTCCATAAATCACACACACAGAAGAACGCTGGAAGCATTTTCTCAAATTTGAATAAATCCCAGATTTTTTTTGTCTCTTTTTTCCAGGCTGGTTGAGCAGT
>LOEQ01016894.1:18122-30581 GCA_001685075.1 Bramus lutescens | reverse complement strand
CATCTTGACTGGCCTCTGAGATTTTCTCTTCTTTACCTAGTCAGGTATGTTCAAAAATGGAAACCTGATACCAAAATTTAGGCCTTCCAATTGTGTGCAAGTGGCACTAACCAGGCCAGCCAGGATGCAGCTACTTCCCCTAGTAAATCTGAACATCGAGTGAGTTTCAGGGAGCAGTCATGAGGAAGTTATACTTACTAACTTGTTTTACAAGTTACTGCTCTTCAGTAGGAGCAACCTGATGTTTTTTGATCCTGGAATGCCTTCTCCTACCTTCCATGACCTTCTGACCCATGCCTACTTAGTCATCTATTGAGACTCACTCAGATGAATGTCAAGTCTTCCCATGAGTGATAGCCAAGTTAAGCTAAACATATTCTTCTAAACTCCAGGGGTCCCTTATAACCTTCTGTGATATATCCATGGCCACAGGTTTTCTAGTTTTCTTTCCCTTGCCTCCCTATGGTACCCTCTATCCTCTATTTTGACACTTTTCAGTATTTCTTACATAGAGTGAGATATATGAGGTTTAAAGTAGGATATCTAGACAGGCCAATCACATAAGAAAACATGTCAAAGAAATATGGATGTCAGCAGAAGAGGCAGCACAGAACAAAAGGGAAGTGGACAACTGCCTCAGGTCTATCCCGAATGTGGCTGTGGTGAGTGATAACTCAGAACTGCCCTAACATACTAGGTTAGCAATAAGCAAAGCCTTACTTGTTCTGGTAGGTGCTAATGGTTACATGAGTAGAGTGGGTCAGGCCTGACGGAGTTTCTGCCTGATGAATGGTCCCTCTGGGAAAGTACAACAAATCACCAGGCTTTGGGGGGAAAAAAAATCAGAGTTAAATACACATCACTCTTTTTTGCTTTAAGATGATAAACATGTTTTAAGTTCTATATTCTAGAAACCACTATTCCAGGAACAGTCTCTGTGTGTGTATGGTATCTATGAGCCCATCACTGTGTTTATTTTCAAGGAAACACCAGCTGTATAGGATTGAGATGTAAAAGAGGTAACACCCTGTTTCTGGGGCAGCTACTCCTCTTTCAGTCATAGAACCAGTGCAACTTGCTTATCTGCCCTTCACCTTAGTTTCTCTATCACTAAAATGGGACAACAACCCCATAGCCTTCTGCATTATTCAGAGGATTAAGGAAATGCTGTTTCCAAGCACTGGGGTAGCAATGGGGGTATGGTTTTATTACAGTCACTGCCAGTCTTCATCTTTTGAGAATTTTACTTAGATCTTCCTAACAGTAAATTTACCGTACCTTCCATGAACTTCTCAGAGCCTACCCCAGAAAAGAATGAAGTATAGAATGTAGATCAATATATAGACAGATAGATGATCTAGATTTAAGAAACTATCCTATCTCTTTCTAAACTTAAAATCTGGATGAAATTAAAAATGAGTAGTTTTCATGGAGAGGTAAGCTATTTTTAATCTATCCTTTTCTCTCTTCTAAACCAATGACAGAAATACTCTGTTCTTCTGCCCTGAGATACTTCTGCCTTAATCTCATTCAGAATACATTTGTCTAGTAACTAAGAAGAAAAGGAATCTTGAGGTGCTCAACTCCTCTTTCAAAGTAAAGAAAGCAATCAAGGTCTGCTGAAAACTCAGGAGCCTAGGAAACAGTGATCAAACACATCAGCTTAAAGGGAATTTAAAAGATTTTCTTCAAAACGAGAAAATACACGTCTCTGTGTATGTGTGCATAAAGTAGCATATGTGTATACATGAAGTATAACATGTGTGCATTTATGTATGAAATGTACATATATGTGCGTATATGACCTTTTGTGTGCTGTGTATAAATTATGAAGTGTGCACATATGTGTGTGTATGTATCTCTGTGTGTATAAGAGCTTGCTTGGCTGCTGGTTTACTTTAAATGATGTCAAAATGGCAGTACTTCAAGTAAAAAAACATTTTTTTAAAATTATACCCACTGTTTATCAATTCTATATTACCCTGAGGCCTTCACAAATATACTTCATTCATTCTACAAGAATCTGAATGCTGCCCTCAGTCCTTTTGGGAAAGAGAAGGATGCAGATTCTCCCCAGAAGGAATGAAGTTCTGCTAGTACCAATGAGGCCATCTTAAGACTTCTGACTTTAGGGACTATTATAAATTAAATCTATGTTGATACAACAATCACTATAATAAAGAGACTTACAGACATACCAACATCTCACCCAAGAAATTTTATTGTAAAGGAAGTACCAAAATGTTATACTTCAATCCCCACAGCCTGAAAGGTAAATATTATGATCTCCTGATTTAGATAAATAATTTTTTGCTAAAAGGAACTGCAGTTAAGCGATATCAGCTTAATTTATATCTATGCCACACCACCAAGCTTAGAGTAGAAGGGTTTCTGCATCCTGAGACCCACTACACAGGCTAACTAGAATAGTGGGAAGGTGGATAAGGGCTTTGGAATTCTCATTGCAGCTCCCCTTCTTCTGCCTCAGAGTGTGGTGGTTTGAAAAAGAATGGTCCTCACAGGTCCATGTTTAAATATGGGGTTCCCAGTTGGTGGTTGCTTGGGAAAGATTAAGAGGCGTGGTCCTGTTGGAGGTGTGCCACTGAAGGCAGGCTTGAAGCTTTAAAAGTCTCCCTGCCTGTTTGCAGTATGAGATGTGAGCCCTCAGCTGTTCCTGCCATCATTACTTCACTCCTCCATTATGGACTCTAACCCTCTGAAATCATAAGTCCAATTAAGTGATTTGCTTTATAAGTTACCTTGGTCATTGTGTTTTATCCCGCATTACAAAAGAAACTAATACAGAGTCCATCCGACTTACTGTGCAATCTTTGGTTAACAGGCCCCACAACAGAGTAGAATGTGAGCAGGACAATGCATTTTGAATGGCTATGATTGTGCTCTAGTAAGCTATCTAGCATGCCAGCATTTTGGTCAAAGTGCACATAAAAACATCATTATTTATTCATATTTCCTATAATATAAGCACCCAATCAAAATGAAGATACCATTTCCTCCTAGCTTTTATCAGGCAAATCTTAAAATCAGGAAAGAGATGTATGTACAGAGAAGAATTAGGCACTAGTTATACCCCAAGATGCAAGAAATATGGGAACACTATCTACACACAAAGTAAGAATCTCTGTAGTGATCTAAGTCAATCATCCTATATTGCTACTAATGAAAATGTTTCCTAATAAAGGGCAGGAAATGAAGTGTATTTATGAAGTAGTTCTGTATGTTTACATCCTTTTCTCAGGACCCTCTACCACCTGAGCCTGGCCATGTTCCCATCCAAACTAACTGAGCAAGATACTGAGGAAGCAATACATGGTCAAGCTACTTGACTCCCTGGAGAAGGAACTCATGAGCATTTTCCTAGCTACTACTCACCTAGTAACCCTATGCTGGGGAGGGGAAGGGCTACACTATCAGGAAGAAAACAGGTGGTACTGGAATTTCTGCCATTAAAGGAAGGGCACCTTGGCTGTGCTCTGCTTACATGCTAACACTGACTGTAATGTGGAGAAACAAGCCAAGGCCAAATCTTACACATTTATTTTAGAGAAGTTGGTGATTCAATTCAACTTATTTCTGCTGAGCTCAATCATACATGGAGACAGGATAGTTCTGGAAGATGAATAGAAGGCTACTTTAATTCACTTTTCTTAGATCTTACAGAAGGCCCGTGTTCTGGTGGGCGACAGTGAGAACTACCCATCCCTGGAATCCTCAGAATACATTCCCACAGGGATCTTTTCACTATTTGGAAACTGCCTGAACTTGTCATAGTAAAAGAAATAACCAGCTCAAGAGATGTGCATATGCCCCACTCATACCTTCAATATAAAGTCGTGCGTTGGTGTGCCAATCCGGGCCTCAGATTCCACACTGTACTCACGTGCCAGGGGCACAGTTGGGGAGTAGAGACGCCAGTGTTTCTCTCCCTCCAGCTGCAGGATAAAAACCTACAGAAAGCCATACATCCGAGAGCATGAGAAAGCTTCCTGACAACCTGTAGGCAAGGAGCCTCTAGAACCTTCAAACATCAGCAATGCCCACCCCTTACACAAACCTATGCTGCCACCTCTAGTAATCAGGAACCGTGAGGCTGCACTCATTCTTCTCACTTTGCCAGACACCGCTGAGCTCTTTATATTCGACTAGCTTTTGACTCTTCTATCAGCTAGGCAGCGGAAAGCCATAACCTCTGATAGAAAAATCTGATAGCTTAAAAATTACAAAGAGCCTTGGTAGATATGAAAACACTATAATTTTTTATTTTTCATTTGGCTAAAACTATCTTAATATTCTCCTAAGAATATTAAAAAGAAACTTTTGGACAATATGTTTATAGCAAATATCTCTCAGAGGAATACAGGGATGTTTTGTTAATATCTGTGTTCACACCTTGTATAAGTACAGAAATAAAACTACAAAATAACCAAGTCAATGAGTTAACTTTTTTGGAAGTCACATAAGAATGAAATCATCACTTGTCAATGTGCCAGGGCTTAAGTAGAACCAGGACCTTCATTCAAACTGCACCAAGATTTTTACGAGTGGAAAAAATACACATATTGCTGGCAGTCACTGAAAGTGGACAAAGTAAAAGCAAATGTAAGGACTGTGATCTCACCTTACTTTACTTTGTAATTTTTCATAAAAGTCATTTTTGTTTGTTTGTTTCTATAGAGAATTTCCAAAAAATCCTGTTTCTAAAGACTGTAGTTTTTAGTCTTTGTATCAGCAAAGCTGCAGCCAGGCCCCTGCTTTGAGGATGAGCAGGAAACCAGTCTGGGGGATACGCTTTAGCTCAACATCTCAACTTGATATGAGATCAAGATCTCCAAAGAGGTCAGAGAAGAACAGTCACAGATCTGATCTACCAGCCCTCCAGAGTAATAACATCAACCCTGACAACCGACCAAGACTGGCTCTCAGCATCTCCTACTTTCCAGCCTTGGCACTATGATTCCTCTCTTACCTCAACATCATCATAATGGGGAGGGAGGCCCTGAGATCCTGCTGGAGTCATGTATACATTCGAGCCGACCAAGGAGCCAAAGTAACATTCCAGCTTTTCCTGGATCCTCCAAAACTCATTCTTTGACAAAGAAAAAAGAAAATGAGTGTGAACAGAAAACAAAAAAGCAAATGTTCTAGTTATGATTTCCTATGGTGATGTTTTGAAGCCAGTCTGAGGTTCTAACAGAAAATAAGTAGAAGAATTCACATTTGGGAACTCCTGAAAAATAGTTAAAGCAAGGGGAGCAGAAATGACAATCTGGAAAGGGGTACAGACAGGAATGAGAAAAAGCTGAGCTAAACTTCCTCTCGAGTCACTCATCAGCTGTAAGGCAGACTGAGGAGCCATATAAGCCAGAATTGAGAGATCTGAGTTACCTAATACAGGTAAGAAGTCAGCAAGTAGGCCTTGTAGATAACAGCATATCCTACTTCTAAGTTCTTAACCCCGGCTAATTTAATACCCTTTATAACAATTCTGTCTCACAGAGTAGGAAATCATTAACACCAGTTTACAAATAAGGAAAGCAAAGCAGAAAAGCACACAACAACCATTAACCTCAGCCAAGATACCAATCTGGGCAGCCCAGCTCCAGAATCTACACCTTCGAGACAATTTGGAAAAGGCAAGTCACTTACTCTAAACATATACTAAAGAGACTAAGCTTCATACATATGAACAAACAGTGACTGACATAGAGATGCTATATTATAAACATTTGGTTTGTCGTGTACACCAGTGAACATAGCTGGAGTTCTGTCACTTAACTGAAACGAATCCAGTGTTAATAGCAGGTGGGGAAGAAATAGGTCAGCATGAAAAAAGCTTTTAGAGATGAAGACCACCAGATCTCCTTATTTACAAATCTGAGAGGTTCTTAACACACATAAAAATAATTTAATGGCCTCCAAATAGCTCCGAAGAGTTAACAGAGCTCCCAGAGAGCCTAATTTATTTTGGATAGAGGACCTGGCTCTCTAATTACTTGGTATCTGGCACCACTAAGAAGCCAGGCCTCGGCTCGTGCTGTCTAGTGTCCCAAAAGATCTTTTAGGAATGTATAGTAAATTTGTGGCTCCATAAACATCAGTTACCACTAAGTGGCGGAAAAAAGCACTGGTACATAATGGATGAATATATCTCTTTTATTAAGGGTTACCCAAAATGCTACCAGTTCTGCTCTTTTCCATTTATCTTGGCTCTCTGATTTTTGTATCTTCAAACTGTGCCTATTATTAAAAGATGTAAAATCAAACCATGCTTGTCAAGGTTGCATTTACAAGCTCAGTGACTATACTTTATTTACTAAAGGATGCTATCCTCACTTACAATGACCACCCAGAAGCTCAATGTCACAAGTTCTGTTATTAATATATTAACATTCCTTTCTTGGCTACCCATCTGGTAAATCATCCCGTCACAGCCCTCAACTCTGAACCCTCCATTTGGAAAGATGTAGGCAATAAAGGGAAATAACCTTAGTTTTCACCTTGATGCTCCCATGTGCCTTAAAATACAGCAATAGGGCAGAACACAGAAATCCCTCCTACAATATGCAAAAGTTAATCAGTGCATTAAACACATCCTAGAGGTGCAATATAACTTTAATAGAGCTATAAATTTTGGAGTCTTTGGTTTTAGCAGCTCTATGATACCTAAAACTATCTACCTATCATTGCTGGAGATTCAAAATATCTTATCTAGTCAGAGACTGGAGAGATGGCTCAGTGAGTGAGAATACCTGTTTTACAAGCAGAAGAACCCGAGTTTAGCTACTTAGTATCCACGTAAGAGCTGATGTAGCAAAGAACTTTTGTAATATTAATACTGGAGATAGGGAGCAGAGACAGTTGAACCCCCAAGCTCACTGACTATCCAATCTAAACAAATGGTTAGTTAGCTCCAGAATCAGTGGGAAACTCTGATCTCAAATATATAAGGTGGAAGCAATCTAGGAAGATACCCAACATTTTTCTGTCCTCCCTGCAAACATGCATGTATAAGTGAGCACATTACATACACAATTTCATCAAAAAGGTAGATGTCCTCCTAAGTTCAAATGTATTTAAAGACCAAATAGATGTTATGCGTCTCAAAATGATCTTCATCTTCAAATCATACATTCAGTCTTAAGCTGATGTGTGGCCAAATGCTACATTTTCATATGTATGAGAACTTTGCTATAGGGGGATCCATTACCTTAAATCTCTGTGGTTGATGAAACTGAATTGTTGCCCTCTTCTGATCAAAATCTTTTCTCAGCTGAAGGAAGTGTACTTTTCCATTCTTATTTAAAACCTTCTTCTTCCCATTGATGCACCGGCAGACATTCACATCTTTTCCATAATATAACCCTTGAAGGCAGAGCCTTTTCAGATCTGAGAATCTGAACAGAGACTGGTAATAGGTGGCCAGTGAAGGGTTATCCCTCTGAATGAGAAGGGGCTTTTGTTCCCAGAATTCCTTGAAAAAAGTCTCTACCTTGATGGGTGAGATTAAACTTTCAAAAAGAGCAGTGGGGCTGTCGAAATTTAATGTGGACAGCCTGTCAGACTCATCTACCTTCGCCTGCTTACAGGGAACAGGCCCATCTTCTTCTGGCCCATGCCCTGTAGCCTGTGCTTTCTCTGACATTGTTCACAAAGAGGGAGGGAATGCAAACCTGCCAAAAGAACAAAGACATGGTTAGGAATACAGGAGTACACACACACACACGACTGCAACCACTTTGCCTCTTTGAGAAGTCATTAGTCAGTACTACTTCCTTCAGATGAGACTGCCTTAAGCCAATGTCACTTCTTCCAATATGATTCAGCCTTAAACACCACTCAATTTATACACTCATTTAAGGAAAACACAATTTTCTATGTATACAAGCACTAAGTCCTGGAAATCATTATTAATTAGGAGACTTAATTATCCTAAATTAAACCATTCAACTTTCTCAGAAGTTCTTGCTCAAAGGTTTAGCCTATGGCCACAGAAACAGTGAAACCAAAAATCTTGAATTTGGCTGGAATCAGCACCATGTCCTGAATTTAATTAGATGCCCTCTCTATTACAAACATTTGTTAGAGAATCAGGAACAGATGTCTGCTGTCAGGTGCTGCTCATCGTAGTACCATATTAAACCTTCCCAAGTAGAAGCCAATGTGCCCTTGGCAGTGACGTCACCTGGTGCCTGGAACGAGACTCTAAACACTGGAAACTCCACTTTCAAGTTAGATAATTCTTGAGAAATATCATTATCAGGGCACTTTCTCTTTGCCATTAGAAAATTTAAAAGTTTTAAAAAGAAGGTTAAAAGCAGGTACATGACAGGTCTTCAAAAAGATTAAATTTTTAACTGAAACAAGACATCAATCACCACCACCATTAATCTCTAACAGCACTTCTCCAATTTAACGTCAACAAAGACATGAGGCATCGAATGGACCAGATACCCATGGTGACAACACTGCTGGTCTGTGGCACACATCTGGGTAGCGAAAGGATCAACAACTCCCAAGCATCCCCAACAACTCTTATTACTTATATAAGTCCCTTTCATGTAGGTGTAAGAACCATTAATTCAAACTATACAAATATTCACAGACTATAAAATTTGCAAATATCATTTGTGAAAGTATGTTTGATTTTGGAGTGCCTGCAACTATATAATGAGACATGTAGTCTAAGCCTGAAATTGTGTATTTGAGAAAATCAACTAAAGGAGGAAGGACTGATTTTGGTTAAGTTTCACGGGCTTTCGTCCACTGGATGGCTTTGTTGTTTGGGGCTTATGGAGAGGCTCAACATCACAGCCAAGAGGATGTGTTACCTCATGGTAGTGGGGAAGCAAAATGGAAAGAGGCTAGGGTACCAATATCAAGGGCACCCTTCATGAACTAACTTCTTTCTACCAAGCCCTGAAGAGTCTACTCAGAAGTGCCAAGACAGAGGTTAGCAACCAAGCTTTGAGCACAAAGGCTGGGGGAAGAGGGCCAATTTAAAATCAAAGCCATAGCCAAATGCATTTATCCTTCATATACAGTTTATATGCACAGCCTGGGGGTAATTCTATGCCTACTTCATGTACCTCCAACTTGAGGTCAGGAAATTGTTTTCACTTACAGCATCATGTTGGGTCTCAGAAGTTTGGGGCATATCAGATCTGGATTAGAAATGTTCACCTTGTACAGCTTTTCTTTTTGTCTTTCTGATCCTCAGAAGAGGTTCCGTTTCTCTAATTCCTAACAAACTGCCTATTCCCAAAGAAGGCTGAAAATCATAGTGCTTATAAATACTAACTGTTCCTCAAGGCTTGTAACTTAAAATGCTATCACTTCCTATTGTGTTGAGTTACCAGGATGCAAGAAGCTGTCTTTCCCTCTCATCATTTCTGGAGCATTTAGCAACTCTGTGGAGTGAATGAGTATTCTGGTCTTGGAAGTTCTAGAATGATCTGCAGCAACTAATTTTTAAAAGAGCTTTAAAAATGCAATCCAGATGTAAAGCAGACAAATTAAAAAGTGGAAACTGAACAAGTCTGAAACTCTAACAGTCTGATTTTTATTTTAACATCTAAATTTTGTAACACCAAGAAGCTCAGTTCTTTCAAGAAGCAGAAGAGCATGGTGGCAAACTATGACATACTTATCCTATCAATGCAGAGTGGGAGCTAAGGACAATCGGTAAACTTAATGTTAGAATATGAGCTCAATGAGATAAACTTTCAGAAAATACTTTTCGATATTCATTTTAATTCAAATCAAACTGCTTCAATCTTAACCCAAGTAATTGAAGCTTTGGTGAGATAAAAAACAAACAAACCTGCCATAGCTGGAATTCTGAAGAGATATGTAAGTATAAATATGAAGACGGACTCAGTAAAGAACTCTTGTGTAGACAGTGAAGGAAGAAGGCTCTCTTTTTTAAAGAATCTCTCCTTTTGAAAAGCCAGCTTGTGGCTGATACCGGGAACTGGATATTTCTGGGGAGTTTTTTACTACCATTAGATAAAATACCTAAATATGCAACCAACACAGCTGACATCCTTTCTTCTGAAGGTTTGAGCTTTGGGTACATGCCAAGCAACCTGGTGGGCAACGGTTTCTACCTGCTGATACAACCAGGTTCTGGAACAACTGAGAGTGGCTTCTTTAGAAGACCCCGGAACCTCGCACCTGGTCACTTCAGGAATTCATCCCATGCACCTTTTTCCTGTGCTAATTTTGGTTAGCATTTCACATAGCAAATTGCTGAACCTCTCACATTTAAACTTTTAAAACTGTTAAGACTATTCTCTTACAGCACTAAAGGTGCTATCTTAGGGTACTGCTGTGAGGGAACACCATAACCCAAGTTATCTGGGGAGGAAAAGGCTTATTTGGCTTTCATCATTTAAGGAAGTGAGGACAGGAACCTGAAGGCAGGGGCTAATGAAGAAGTCATGGCCATGGAGGGGTGCTGTTTACTAGCTTGCTCCCCATGTCTTGTTCAGCCTTTCTTAGTGGAACCCAGGACCACTAGCCCAGGGAGGGCCATACTCACAATGGGCAGAGCTCTCCCCCATCAATCACTAATTAAGAAAATGCCTTACAACTGGATCTTAGGAGGCATTTTCTCAGTTGAGGTTCCCCACTTTCAAATAACTCTAGCTTGTGTCAAGATGACATAAGACTTGCCAGGATTGGTAACTTCCAAAGTAAACTTATATTTAAGGCACACATCTCTTACCCTCACAATTGCTCAGTTTGATATTTGAAGATGAGAGAAGGATGTCTTAAGAATAACCTCTGAATGAACTAGCAATCACTAAAAGGTATGGGGAAATTGCACAAAATACTTAACAATAAAACCACTTAAAGATTTTTCCCACCTACAATCACCAATAAAAGTCAACCCCAAGTATAGAACTTACCTTGCCTACTATTACACCATCTATTTTCCCCCTTTACTCATACTGAAATGATCTGAACCCCGTCAATTAGAAACTAACTCGTATGTTATTGTGTAAATATATACTTTACTGTACACAACTCTTTTTTTTTTTACTGGTTTTGGAGGGCAGAGCAGAGTAGGTACATAGCTACCCCATTAAGCCTTCTCCAAATATCCCAACCATTTTACAACCATTTCAAATGCAGTAAAAAGCGTAAGGTGGAACAAATTTCCAAGAAGTACAGTAATTAAGAAGCGACTGCTTAGTCCAGAAAGGTGCGGTGCCTGCCTGTAAGCCCTGAAGATCACACAGATAATATTTCTTTCTATAAAGCTAAGTGGGAAGGGGGAAACAAGCTCTACAGAGGAATTATTTTCAGTGAGTTCATTTCAGGCAGGTAAAGGTAAAAAAAACTTCAAAAAGAGTCCCAGTTTATAAACTGGTAACAGCCATACCACTAATAAACTAAACAAAAAATAAATGTCGACACCCATACTACAGTTGACAAATTTAGTCTTTACATTTTAGGGCACCCTAATTTTTCTCGTGATAAAATTTAATGACAAGAAGTGACAAGAGCTTCTTAAGGGACAACTAACAGCACTGCCAGTCACAAGAGTATACCAAAATTTCAAAAGCCTTACCAAACAAAACAACCCTCAGAACAACAGCTGGGAGAGACAGGAGGCTTGCAAGAAAAGACTATTCTGGGGGAGTCACCACAGATGCCAGTACTTACTAGCAGCTGGGGGTGGGCGCGGGGTCCTTCTCCACCTGAGCAGTATTTTAACAGCAAAGCTTCTAACTCACAAATTTCTAGACGGACATCAAACCTCTTGGATTACCACTTCTAATGCTGGAGGCAGAAATCTATATTCACAAAAGTTCTTAATCAGTGCGAGGCCCAGCAATCTAAAGAACATTGGGTTGATCTCAGCTCCATTAAAAACACCTGACAACTGCATCCTGCAGGCCTGACAGATGGCTGACCCCCTGACCCCCACATAGTGGAAGGAAACACTCCTTCCAAGTGTCCTCCGGCCTTCATTGGCACACCATAGCATGTGTGCATCCACACATACAAAAAAAAATTAAAAAAATGCAGAATTTTAAATTATATATCGCTGTAACAAGATCAGCTGGAAACCTGAACTAACTTTTGCGCACGCAGAAAGTTTCATTAATTCAGAAATGTCACTGACTGTTTGGGGGCTTTGTACAAACAGAATACGAATCGTGTCGTATTGATGTACTAGTGGGTACGGGGAGCAATGAAGTCACAAAAAAAATGCAGCCCCAAAGTTACATGCATCCTTGGTATAAAGTGAGCCGGTAAAGCACATCTCCCGGCACCGGAAGCGCAGGTACTGAGCGGTGGGACGAGCACCCAGACTTCCTGAAACCTGTTTTTAGTCACCTGTTGGACAACCAGGGGTCAGGCAGTCAAGTCTTCCCCACGAAAAGAGAGAAGCGGCAACCGACGCCGCACTCCAAGTCAGGACCGAGC
>LOEQ01016894.1:0-17955 GCA_001685075.1 Bramus lutescens | reverse complement strand
ACCACGGCCTGGAAGGGCGGGACGGCGTGGGCACGTCCAAGGCGTGCTCCCGCTCCGGGCCCCGCCCCCGAGTAGTGGCCCCGCCCCTGCCTACTCCGACTGGGCTTCCTCTGCCTAGTGCACTACCTCAGGCCTGAAAGGTGGCATCTATGAACTTAAAAATCAGAGGATGTGAACTTCCTTTTTATGGTTAATACTTCCGAAGCTGAACTCAGGGGTCAATGTAGAAATTTGGACAGTTCCCTTTACCAACACATGCATAGAAACGTACTGTGCTCGCTTGCTCCAAAAAAGATCGAAATTGTTTTCCATTACTGATGGCTTTAATAGTTTTACAATTATTACTACCCTAACAATTTTGGTACCAACCATATTATTTAAACATCTTGTATTTCATTCCAATCTTTTAAAAAGGTTTTTATTGACATTTTTGTACAATGTTTTTTGATTGCATTCATTCCCCTCCCCCAACGCCTGCCAGATTCTTCCCAGCCACCTCCCTACTTACCCAAATCATGTTCTTTCTCTTTTTGGTTAGATAGATAGATAGATAGATAGATAGATAGATAGATAGACAGACAGACAGATAGACAGATATATAGTTGATAGATAGACAGACATGGAATCCTTTTTTTTCCTACTCAGCTATTCCTGAAAATGAGGCCTGCCCTAGGCGTGGGAAATATACCCTTTGGAGAAAACTGATTTTTCCCTCTCCCAATACGTATTATGTATCAATTGCAAATAGCTTCTTAGTCAGGAGTGGGACTTTGCTCTTGTGCAGATCTTCTATAAACTATCAGTCTCCATGAGTTCATAGGAGCATTAACCCTATAGTATCTGAAAGATGTCATTTCCTTGGAATCATCATCCACCTCTCCTTTTCATGGTTCATTGAACCTTGAGGGGAAGTTTCATAACAGGTGGTTTTTTGATTATTTGTTTCTGACTGCCCAGTGTTTTAATAAAAGAAAACTGAGAAAGAGTAAGTTCAAGTAATTAGCTTTAAAGAATACAATTGTTGTCTAACAGAACTGGAACATGAATCAAAAGCCCATGCGTTGTCTTTTGTTGAAGGGGGAAGGGCTTTACCAAAATGTTAATGATCTTATAAGAAACAGAAACCTACTTGTTTCAAAGCCAGGGAGTTCAGATATCAACACATTCTGTATTTCAGTGTATCTAGTATGGGTTCCCTTACCCAAATTTGATAAATGAGTCCTTTGGTGAGCATCCTCACAGGCTGGAAAGGCAAAACAGCTCTTTGGGATACACACACACACACACACACACACATATGTGTGTGTGTGTAGAGATAGATAGATATAGATACATATATACACACTCAAATATATGTGTGTATATGCATATATGTGCATGAATACATACACACTTCTATGTAATTTGAGTGTGTGTGTATATATATATATATACACACACACACACACACACACACACATACGCATGAGTCAACTCTAGTTGTGAGAGCTCCCCCTTAAGTTCTGACCTCAGCCCAAAGGCAGTGTTTTTGGCATTGGTGACTTGATTTCATCATCTACAGCTAGGGTAGACACAGATATTCAGACCACAGAGCTGCCTTTCCTTACTTTCTTTAGACTTCAGTTTCTGTAGCTATGGTGGTGCTTCATTTTCTCCTACGTAAGAAAGCTGCTGTGAGACCCCCAATAACACAGAGAAAGCCAAAGAGTCTTAAAACTTCAAAGTGCTCGGCGCCTGAGAAGAATTTGACAAATACCAAATACCATCTCAAAAATATCTCCAGGGGATGAATTAAATACAATTGGCTCTATAAGGAAACTCATCAAGCAAGACAAATTAATGTAGTCACAGCACCTTGTGATAATCCCTGGGTTTAGTTACTTCAGAAAAGCCAAATTTGCTTAAGAATGGCCCAGTCTAAGGTCTTCAAAGATTGTACATATGATAAATCTCCCAAAATTAAAAATATTTAATTTGATAAATATATACCATCACTGACTAGAAAAAATTACATATTCATGTATTTGTATAAAACTGCAGGGAATAGGAAATGTGCTTAGTTCATTTTGAGACTACCAATATTAAGTATTTATTGTTTGTGCTTCTAGGACTGAGTTAGCCTTCCTATTTTCTTTACTGCTTATAGTATAGCTTCTTTTGCAGTCTGATTTAGACCACATAATACTTTCTTATTAAATGCTGCAGGCTTCCCTTCTTCATAAGCTGTAAACAGTAGATGAAAATATGACTGTTCTCCTTACTTGAGATGTTTTGTTACTTATCATTTTATCCATAAGCCTTGAGATGGACTTATTCTTAGTTCTTATGTAATGAGATGCACTCTTTCATAGATACTTTAGGGTCATCTTTGGGGGCACTTGTAAAGAAGTAAATAAGGTTGTATAGAAGATGCTTTCTTGCATTTTACAGGTGAACAGAGTCCAGCATCAGGATGGTAGATTGATTTTTCTGCTTTTTGCTTTAAAATTATCATGAATGGGGACTGGAGAGATGGCTCACTGAGTGAGACCACTTACAGTTCTTGTAGGAGACTCAAGTCCAGTTTCCAGCACCCATGATGGTTCATAGCACTTCTGTCTCAAGTTCCTGGGTATCCAATGTGTTCTTCTGGCTTCCAAGGGCTCCTGCATGCAAGTGGTGTGCATACCTATACTCAGGCACACACATACACATAAAATAAAGAACAAGGCTTTTAAAAATCAAGAACTAAAAGCGACCAACTGCTCAAAGTGATTGTGCTCAGGAACTGACAGTTTATAAATGTCATTGCTCGAACTTCCAACAAGATGAAAAACAAACTTCTGAATATAAACTGCTTCTGAATTTAGAAAAAGGACTCTAAGAGAGAAAATTATACAATGCTATTTATTCTTTGAAAGTTTCATAAATTCTAGTGAATAACTGAAGAGTATACCAACTGAGGTTTTTTACTTGAAAGTTTAGTTAAAGCTACACACTGGAGACACTTAGCATTTTCCAGGCCCCATTTTTAAAGGCTTGTCATGAAGATTACTAATAAACACAAAATTCTGGGGAAGAACTGCATGCAAGGGAAAAGACAACAAGAGACTAAGTTATTGGCAAAGCCCACCACTGACTCACAGGGAGAATGATGGATTTAACCTTAGGAGTCCGATTTTTTAAATATCATTCAGTCAGCTTCCCTAGAGTTGATAAGTAAACATCGTCCATCGCCTGTGGCATGCCAGGAATAAAGTACTCTACCCCTGAGATGTACCCCATAGCAGGGTTTCCTGATCTTGGTCCTCTTGGCACTCAGGTTAGTTTAGTAAGTTTTTGTGAAGGATGCTGTGCTATGCTTTGTGCAGACTGATCAGAATCTTTGGCATCTAGTGCTAGATGCCAAGTTCTGAAACCCCAGTTGTGAAAACCTAATATTTCCTAGACATTAGAATATTTCTTCTGGCAGTAGCCCACCCCAACTTTTAGATTGATACTATAATAAAGTTACCTTCTCCAGAAGTCCCCATTAGTGCCCTGGAAGGTTAAATATAAGAATCCAAAGAGGTCTTATGATGATTATACACACTCAAGCTACACAAAGGGAAGATTGGAAATTTAAGGGAATTTTGAGATGTAGATAATTTGGGGGAGTTGCAGGTTATGAGCCAGAAAGGAAATTAAAAGAGCATGTCTTCTCCATCCATAAATCAAGTAACAATCATTCCAAAGCCTACATAGAGACTTGGTGTATCTTCAGGAGGATTGCTGGCTGGGTGCAGAACTGTGAGGTCTACCCCTTCTACTCTCATTGGAGCAGTTCTTGCAGAAGATCCCAGCACTTATGAAAGCATCTGTGATTCCTAAGACATGGCTCTGGAGCTTTGGGGTGGAATGTGAATTGCAATCAGTATTAATAACTGATTAATTCTTTCTTTGAAGATTCCAAAGATGGAAGCTGGTCTTGTCCCAAACAGCAGTTAGAGGTATAAATAAAGGCAAATGGGCAGACTGCTCTGACACCATTATGGAAGGCTTAGGTATGCTCTGGGCTGTTTGTGGAAGTGACTGGCTCAGACCACCAGACCACCTAGAAGGTGGCACAGCAAGTAAAGAAAGCCAGTCCTTAGGAGATGTGCTGACACAAATGAGGAAGAAAACATGACAGTCACACAAGATCAGGCCAAGACCTAAAATTAATTCCAGTGACCCCTAACGTGGAAGCCTCCCAAAGAATTGTTGCGTGCATTAACACTCTAACACAGACTACCAGGGCCAGGTATATAATCTGTGGGACCCCCTAACCAACTGAAAATGCAAGTAGTCTTAAAAAAAATGCCACTAAGTATTAAGATATAAAAGTAGTCTTTTCTTTTGCAGTATCTCTCTTTGCTACCATAGTGAATGCTTGTGTGCTTTTACTGTTAAATGTTGTACTGGCTTGAAGGGTAAGTGCATGAGTTCACTTGTCCTTTAGGCCCTTCATCGCCTTTCTAGTGTATAGACGTGTGTGAGTCTCTGTGACCACCTAGGCCAGCTGAGTGTCGATCCCTATGAGGCAAGAAGGAAGTGTAATTGAACTCTACTCGTTATACAGTGTTGGTGCAAGCTGCTAGACTCTAACACCGGGCAGTTTATTTTAGGCATATTTGTACATATGTACAATTTGGAAAAAGATTCCCGGTGATGATTAACTTAATCCCATGTATATAATAGAGCTTGACTACATAGGCATAAAACTACATTGAAACCCTTCTTAATGTGTGACCTCAACTGGACAGTGGTGGCACACACCTTTAATCTCAGCACTCAGGAGACAGAGACAGGCAGATCTCTGTGAGCTCGAGGCCAATAGCTACAAGATCTAGTTCCAGGACAGGCTCCAAAGCTACAGAGAAACCCTGTCTCAAAAAATTATAACAGAAAACATACATGTGACCTCGTTCATAAAGATGGGTTCTACAGATTGACTACATGTAACAACTAAAGGGTTTGGGGAAGGATGTAGTGTGGTCTTGGTTATACAGATAGCACAGAAGTCACCAGGCTATTAGTTACCTCTGCTCCCATTGATAAAGTACATGTGATATAAAGATGGGTTCTATTGACAGAGAAACAGTGCTCAAGATAAGGTTCTAGGTAGGATGACAGAAATAAATATAAGAATTTGGGGGAGCCAGGTATGACCTGGCCATATAGAGAGCAGAGAGGACACTGGGCTATTAAACACATCCATTCCCAATATTCTGGATAGGAAACAGGTGATACATCTCCTTTTGAAGAGACAACCCTGAATGTTTAACATTTCCTAGTTTCCCTTGTCAGCACAAGGGTCTCTGTGCCCTCTACACAGGTGTCTTAGCTAGGATTTTCACTGCTGTGAAGAGACACCATGACCATGGCAAGACTTATAAAGTAACACATTTAATTGAAGCTTACAGTCCTAAAGGTTCAGTCCACTGTCATAGCAGAGAGCATGGTGGTGTGCAGGAAGATGTGCTGGAGGAGTAGCTGAGAGTTCTATATCTTGCAGGCAACAGGAAGTCAGCTGAGACACTGGGTGGTTCCTGAGCATCAGAAACCTCAGAGTCCACCCCCACAGTGGCACACTTCCTCCAACAAGGTCACACCCACTCAACAAAGCCACACCTAATAGTGCTACCTCTGTGAGATTATGGGGGCCAATTACATTCAAACTACAACAGGTGAACACATGGATGTCAATAAGCTATAGGTCCATGGGCTGTAAATGTTTCCACCCCACTGTCCACTGTGCAAAGGCCAGGGCTTTACAATGTAAGTTTCCTAGAAATTGGGAATACCCTAATCTGCAGAGATTAGTACACAAGAAGTGACAGAAGACACAAACACAGGAAGTGACAACCTCCCAGCCAGGTCAACATAATTACCTGGAAATGTGTTGTGCAAAGGCTTGCTCCAACCTGTACACTTCACCTCCTAACACTGTGATCGCAGTTTTAGAGTATAGTAGGTATCTGCTATGACCACCCACAAATGCTGTGAGATACATGAGCCACCCTGACCTTTCTAGAACCTTTGTCATGGGCCATGCCAAACAGATTGCAGCCATGGGAACTGGCAGCAAAAGCAAATTCAATTTCAAGATGATGACCTCAGATATGAAATTCCCAAGGTGTCCCTTNTGCAATCAGTATTAATAACTGATTAATTCTTTCTTTGAAGATTCCAAAGATGGAAGCTGGTCTTGTCCCAAACAGCAGTTAGAGGTATAAATAAAGGCAAATGGGCAGACTGCTCTGACACCATTATGGAAGGCTTAGGTATGCTCTGGGCTGTTTGTGGAAGTGACTGGCTCAGACCACCAGACCACCTAGAAGGTGGCACAGCAAGTAAAGAAAGCCAGTCCTTAGGAGATGTGCTGACACAAATGAGGAAGAAAACATGACAGTCACACAAGATCAGGCCAAGACCTAAAATTAATTCCAGTGACCCCTAACGTGGAAGCCTCCCAAAGAATTGTTGCGTGCATTAACACTCTAACACAGACTACCAGGGCCAGGTATATAATCTGTGGGACCCCCTAACCAACTGAAAATGCAAGTAGTCTTAAAAAAAATGCCACTAAGTATTAAGATATAAAAGTAGTCTTTTCTTTTGCAGTATCTCTCTTTGCTACCATAGTGAATGCTTGTGTGCTTTTACTGTTAAATGTTGTACTGGCTTGAAGGGTAAGTGCATGAGTTCACTTGTCCTTTAGGCCCTTCATCGCCTTTCTAGTGTATAGACGTGTGTGAGTCTCTGTGACCACCTAGGCCAGCTGAGTGTCGATCCCTATGAGGCAAGAAGGAAGTGTAATTGAACTCTACTCGTTATACAGTGTTGGTGCAAGCTGCTAGACTCTAACACCGGGCAGTTTATTTTAGGCATATTTGTACATATGTACAATTTGGAAAAAGATTCCCGGTGATGATTAACTTAATCCCATGTATATAATAGAGCTTGACTACATAGGCATAAAACTACATTGAAACCCTTCTTAATGTGTGACCTCAACTGGACAGTGGTGGCACACACCTTTAATCTCAGCACTCAGGAGACAGAGACAGGCAGATCTCTGTGAGCTCGAGGCCAATAGCTACAAGATCTAGTTCCAGGACAGGCTCCAAAGCTACAGAGAAACCCTGTCTCAAAAAATTATAACAGAAAACATACATGTGACCTCGTTCATAAAGATGGGTTCTACAGATTGACTACATGTAACAACTAAAGGGTTTGGGGAAGGATGTAGTGTGGTCTTGGTTATACAGATAGCACAGAAGTCACCAGGCTATTAGTTACCTCTGCTCCCATTGATAAAGTACATGTGATATAAAGATGGGTTCTATTGACAGAGAAACAGTGCTCAAGATAAGGTTCTAGGTAGGATGACAGAAATAAATATAAGAATTTGGGGGAGCCAGGTATGACCTGGCCATATAGAGAGCAGAGAGGACACTGGGCTATTAAACACATCCATTCCCAATATTCTGGATAGGAAACAGGTGATACATCTCCTTTTGAAGAGACAACCCTGAATGTTTAACATTTCCTAGTTTCCCTTGTCAGCACAAGGGTCTCTGTGCCCTCTACACAGGTGTCTTAGCTAGGATTTTCACTGCTGTGAAGAGACACCATGACCATGGCAAGACTTATAAAGTAACACATTTAATTGAAGCTTACAGTCCTAAAGGTTCAGTCCACTGTCATAGCAGAGAGCATGGTGGTGTGCAGGAAGATGTGCTGGAGGAGTAGCTGAGAGTTCTATATCTTGCAGGCAACAGGAAGTCAGCTGAGACACTGGGTGGTTCCTGAGCATCAGAAACCTCAGAGTCCACCCCCACAGTGGCACACTTCCTCCAACAAGGTCACACCCACTCAACAAAGCCACACCTAATAGTGCTACCTCTGTGAGATTATGGGGGCCAATTACATTCAAACTACAACAGGTGAACACATGGATGTCAATAAGCTATAGGTCCATGGGCTGTAAATGTTTCCACCCCACTGTCCACTGTGCAAAGGCCAGGGCTTTACAATGTAAGTTTCCTAGAAATTGGGAATACCCTAATCTGCAGAGATTAGTACACAAGAAGTGACAGAAGACACAAACACAGGAAGTGACAACCTCCCAGCCAGGTCAACATAATTACCTGGAAATGTGTTGTGCAAAGGCTTGCTCCAACCTGTACACTTCACCTCCTAACACTGTGATCGCAGTTTTAGAGTATAGTAGGTATCTGCTATGACCACCCACAAATGCTGTGAGATACATGAGCCACCCTGACCTTTCTAGAACCTTTGTCATGGGCCATGCCAAACAGATTGCAGCCATGGGAACTGGCAGCAAAAGCAAATTCAATTTCAAGATGATGACCTCAGATATGAAATTCCCAAGGTGTCCCTTTGCCATAGATCAGGCTGTGTGCTTACAGAGAGTCTCTTGCTTTACATTCACTATTCATCAGCAAACAGAAAGCTAAAACATGTTTTTAAATAAAAAAGATTTTGTCACTTCTATGTTCTGCCTATCCATTCCCTAGCCCGAACAGAATAAAATAGAAAAGATGAGGGAACAGTGTATTTAAGGTTGAAATTGTACATTATTTTCATGACAGCTTCTTCGGATCTAATTTGAGGTATGAGCTGGGGGAATCAAAAGGGATCTGAAAAAGAGTAGGTTTTATGCCTGTCTTAGTCACCATTCTATTTCTGTAAAGAGACTATGACCAGTTGGGGTTTGCTTACAGTTTCAGTGATTTTTGTCCATTATCATCATGGCGGGGAGCAAGATAGCATGCAGGCAGACAGACATGGTGCTGGAGAAGTAGCTGAGAGTTCTCTATCCAGATACTCAGGCAACAAGAAGAGAGAGAAACTGGGTCTGGTTTATACTTTTAAAACCTCAAAGCCCACCTCCAAGTGACAGACTTTTTCCAAAAAGGCAATACTTCCTAATCCTTCTAAAGCTGTGATACTCTTTACTGACTAAATGTTCAAATACGGTCTTTGGAGCTATTGCTTTCACACCATCACAATGCCTGAAAATATGTCTACAGTGTTTTGCATATATGTATGTTTTTACACAAGTAGTTATTTACAAGCAACTGATTAGTAACTAAGTGTCCCCAAAACATTGAAGTCTACTGAGGGGACAAAGAGGAACAATCAGAAGATCTCATATGATAATAATTAATAAAAAATAAACTTTGTTCTGTCTATACTCACAATGAGCCAAATTATTCTTTATAAAACAGACAGACAGACAGATAGATAGATAGACAAACAGATAGATATCTTCAAATTGAAATCATTCCCAGGATATGTACCACATCAGACTTTAAGAAGATCATTTTTAATCTCAAAAATTAAAGAAAAAGGATTTATTTTAAAAATGAACATAGTAGTACTAATTACGGTAAGTCATGCTATATATTGGATCTTTAGCATATGTTTTTCTTTTTCTTTTTTTGCCAAACCTTGTACCCTTTTTACCTATATCCCCTCATTTTCAAATACAACAAGTGGAAGACCTGAAGCTACAAACGTACTACAAAAGCACAGTAAACATGGCATTTTATAAAATTCTCAATGAATTAATGAATTTTTTAAAATATTAAGATAAATAAACAGATGATATTGTATAGAGATAGCACAAACATCAGACTCTGTTTCCTGATAATACACAGTATTGTGGATTGTTCTTTTTAAACAAGTGTTGAAAGCATATATGACAATGTTGATCCTAAGTTAATAAATATACAAGTATGCGACTATTGCCTTAGTATCTTAGCTGAGATTTAATAACCTACTATGAACATTTTCTGCAGAAATGTGTCAATTAAAGCCTTATAAGACGATCATTTTGTGGATCAACCACATTTTCCATTTCCACCTGTCTTTCCTTTGTCTTGTATTTGTTCTGACTTCAAAATTCCATTATCTTTTCTAAGTCACATTCAACCATTCTCAAGGAAAGGCCCTGCCCTCCACAGATCCAACGAGTCCATAGCTCAGCACAACACCTCGCCGCCCCAGCAGCCTGGCTCTGGGTTCAGAACCTGGGAAAGAAACACAACCTGAAAACGGGATCTGAGCCAAGGGAAGAAACATTTTGTCCCCCAAACCTAGAGTCAGAGAAAAACCCCTGGACCCTGAAGTTAGAACCAAAAGAACACACTAAGTCCCTAGATTCAGGACATACCAAAGATATTTTCTTGGCAACAAAATTAGGGTTAAAATGGTAGAAAGAATCAGAAAAAGAAACACAGTTTAGTTCCAGAAATGGAACCTTTTCTGCCCCTGACAGGAAACCAACCAATCCCTGAGCAGAAAACGGACCAATCAGAGCATCAGACTGTTACTAGCGGCTGGTGTTTCCCCTCAGGAAATTGAAAGCCTGGAATTTCTCCTCATGCCAATAGGGGGCAGTCCTGAGGCTTGGAATGCCTCAAACCCATTGTTCACTGCTCTGGACTGTCCTGCACTGTTCCTGGGACTGCTGTTTGTTTTGGCTTCACTGCTGCTGCTGCTGCTGCTTTTGTTGCTGTTGTTACTGTCATAGCTGTCCCTTTAGGAAGAGAGAGGGACCTGAGTTAACTTGTGAATAAAGACTCTTGGTTTCATGGTGGTGATTCAGGTTCCAGAATGTAGGTGGGCGTAATAGTCACCAAACATTCTCTTTTTATTTTCCTGATCTCTGAGCTCCAAATATGTTTAAAAACTCTGCTCATTTCTCATTGATTCAGTATTTAATATAAATATGACCTCAGACAGAGGCACAACCCAGTTAATAAAACAAATTTAAGTTATTTTGGGAAAGTGTGATTCTCCTAAAAATTTATTTGATGTGTAGTTTTGTGGTTGTAGCACCCGTTTGAAGTGTGACATGCTGAGAAATGCCTGAATTAATGTTCTCTGATGGTGTAAGAAAAGCAGTGAATGGGGGTGGACACTTTTCCTTTTCTTTGGACGCCTTGTCTTGTTGACTTAGCTAGTCTGGAAAATGATGGAGCTATATGTTTCTTTTAAAGGACACAGTCTTGTGTATCAAACTTTAAAAAGACTTCCTGGATCACAGTGGAGGCGCTGATGCCATTTTAGATTCACCTACTTTTATTGCTCAAGGTAAGGATACTTGCTTGGGCCAGATACTGCTTGTATGGCTAGACATTGGAGATTGAATAGTCCAAAGACCTGTGATAGGGGTGCCTTGCCTAGTCATTATCTGNATCTGAGAGGCTGCCTCGGGCAGTAGCTGGGAGTGGATGCAGAGACCCACAACCAGACACTTTGTGGAGATAGAGTCTAAATCAGATGTTTCCAATTAGTACCTACTCAGAGTTCAGGGAATCCCTTGGAAACAGGGGAAAGGAAGACTGTAGGCGTCAGAGGGGATGGAGGACACCAGGAAAATAGGCCACTGAATCAACTAAGCAGGGCACATATGGGCTCACAAAAACCAAAGGGGCAAGAAAGGGGCCTGCATAAGTCTGCACCAGGTCCTTACTTGTGGCTGTTAGCCTAGTGTTTTTGTGGAACTCCTAACAGTGGGATAGGATTTGTCTCTGACTTTTTTTTAATACATTTTTATGATTATTTGGGAGTTTCATGTAATTCACCCTGTTCATATTCACTTCCCTGTCTTCCTAGGTCCACCCTGTCCCACCCCTTGTGACTCCCTCCAGAGAAAGAAAGAAGAAAAAAAAAAAGAAGAAAATACCAAGTCCAGTTTTTATTGGCCATATTCTCACTGGAACATGGTCACACTCCCAGTGGCCAGTTCCTTAAAGAAAACTGAGTCCTTCCCCACTCCCACCCCTGCCAAAGCCATCAATTGTGCAGAGCTATACTTCAGGATCTCAATCACAATTTTTTAACAGCTCTCTTCAGTGGCTTCCTGCCTGTATTGTTTTTTAGCTGGTGGGGGTGTGTAGGGTTGGAGGTGGGAAGAAAGGTTGTCACAAAAGCTCTCTATGCCTCTCATAGGCAAATGCGTGCCTGCAGTCATCGATACTACTGCAAAAGAAGCTTCCTTGCCCTTTACAGTCAGTGGCAGTACAGATCATGAACTTCGACCTGATTTTGGGCAGTACAGAGCACAGACACCATCATGGCCAAGGACATCAACTGGCCTCTGGTGGCAACGCAGGCCGCAGACAGCAACAAGACTTCAGGTAGCTTGTTTCTGCCTCTTTTGCCTGCTCTTGGGACTCTTTTCCTCCTGTTATGTTGCCTTATCCAGCTTAGATTTGAGGGCTCTTGCATTGCCTTATTGCATCTTGTTTGGGTCATATTTAGTTGTTGTCCATTAGAGGCCAGCTCTTTTCTGATGGGATACAAATAGGGAATATATCTGGAGAAGTGGGGACTAATAGGAGCTGGGAGGACTGGGRGAAGGGAAAATTGTGGTTGGGATGTGAGAGAAGAATCTATTTTCAACTAAAAAATAAAAAGTAAAAGAAAAACACTGGAACTGAAGCTTAACTTTTACAGTAATAAAACATGGAGAACTCCATATAATTAGACTAAAAAAGAAAAAAAATGCTGTTAAAAGAAAACTAATATAAAACTTCTAATATAAAACATTAAATGTTTAGTTCTTAGTAGACATACTTTTCATTAATTTGCTATCCATTTTTTTAAAATAGTGACGCTATACTTTTCTAATTACAACAAGAACCATAATTCTATGTTCAAATATACCTTTTCATAGATTTCCTTGTGTAGTCTTTACAAACCTGGCCATTTCTATGTTTAGGCAGGATTTACAAGCTGGCTGGCTTAAAAAAAAATCTTACAAAGCAGCTTATGTTCTGAAATTCTCCCATTTTATCCAGGCTTATCCCTCAGTGAACACTCCTGCGCAGTCTGTTCAGGGTTGTGATCAGTAAATGAAGTCAAAATTGAAATGAGGTAACTATTATATGCTCTCTGTTGCACATATCTTTTCCAGATGACCATGTTTTCATTCTTTTCGATACAAGAACCGACCAAGAATCCTTGCCTCTCCCTTGCAGAAATGAAGCCACTGGGAACAGTTGTTTCACAAATGGTGGATTTGATGAGAAGCGTACTGACGAACATCCTTGCCGCTCCTTCTGAACGGTCTGATAATTCCCTGGTGCAGTAAACTGATTTCATTTCTAAGTGCTAGACATTTATTACTGGAAGATATACTGCCTGTGTTTCTAGATATTAGCAAAAGTTACATTTCATTGGCCACCAGTTGCGCATTAATGGCCCTCAAGAGAAGACAGAGACTATGCGGCATATGATAGAGGCCCATTCTTCTAGCCTCGATTGCAAGTGTATCCAGTGATGCATCTGATTTAAAACAGTGGAATGAATATGCTCAAGGGAAGCATCAGGCATTGTGAGTGCTGCAATTCAAAGAATGGGAAAAACAGACATCTCTGAAGAGTCAGATAACTGGATGAAGGGAAGAGTGGGGCTGTCTCTATCTCTAAATTATTGTTTTTTAAATCACACATAGAATTTGCCAAATCATAAATATAACCCAACTATTACTATAATAGTTAATAATTATAGATCTTCAACCACCTAGGATATTAATTTCCAAGATATAACCCTATAAAATATCCCTATTAAATCACATTTAACAGTCATTAAAACATAATTAAGAAGTTAAATTATCATCTTTTTACAACAAATGAATAAAGTCTTAAATAAATATTAGCTCACTTTTGGATAGTATCCTAGAAAAAAATACAATCTCTGAGATGTTTTGAAAACTTGGAAAATTGTATTTTTCTATTTCCAAATAATTAAGACTATAAAAGTAAGTTCCTCAGAATTAGTATGTATACCAGAAAAGCCATAATATAGAAAGAATTATTTCAGTCCTTCATACCCAGGAGGAAGGGGTAATTTTCTGAAGCCTATGTGGCTCCTAAGAGGCAAAAGCAATGTTACTGTCAGTTATGCAAGAAATTATGTTTCTTCAACTGGCAATGAATAATTCAAACCATTTTGTTTGATAGTGTGTGAAAATAAAAGGCAATACATTAAACTGACTATTTAATTTAATTTATTCTATTAATTCATTTCAATCATCAAAATAAGGAGAAATTTTCTGATTTCCTGCCAAGGGATTTGCTCTAAATTGTGCCTTTCAAATAAAATACCCAACTCTGAGCCATGTACACTGCCAATCAGAAAAATGAATGCAGATCATGGGAAAGTTTTCTGTGGAAAAACATTTATGTAATGCCCTCTTGACCTGATTTACTTGTAGCCACGCAAATCACTGTGGGATGCATTCATTTCCTTCCATTTCTTTACTTGCTGTGATGTCCACACAATCTTCAGTTGTTTAAAGCAGAGAGACTCTTCACACATGCTCTTTTCCTTCCACAGACACACCCCTTTCAGGACAGTATTCATAACTCCATGCTCACAACCACTAAGTTAGTTTTTCAACTAGTTTGTCATTCTTTCATGGCTGTGAATTCAGGGGAGGAAGAAGAGGTCATTTCTTCTCCTCTTTTTGGTTCATAACAGTTAATAAAGTGCCTGTTACATGTAGGCTTCCAATGAACATTTTATGACTAGAACTCAAACACTGTGGTGGTCTGTGTGAGAATGCCTCTCAAAGGCTCACGTATTTGAATATTTGGTGCCAAGTTGGTGGCACTATTTGGGGGAAATTTAGCAAGTGTGGCATTGTTGTAGGAATTACATAACCAGCACCAGGGACAGACTTAGAGAGTTTAAGGATCTGAGCCATTTTCAATTCATTCTGCTTGTGGTTTGAAGATGTAAGCTCTCATCTGGCTCCTCCTGCCATCATGCCTGCTACTAGCTGTCATGTTTCTCTGCCATCATGGACTCTGGAACTGGAAGACCAAATAAATTCTTTCTTCTAAAAGTTCCTTTGGTTATTATGTTGTATCACAGCTACAGAAAACTTACTAATAAAAACATAAATGAAATTATGACACCTATAACTCATTTACAAACACTAAACATTGTTACTGATTATTGAAGGTGAATATAATATTATGAATAAAGACTTAATGAAACAAATATTTTTTCTCATTTTGGACTCAATAATATACAAAACATAATACATAGAAAATGTGACTACAGATGAAAGAAGGGGGCTATTCACAGGACTCTGAGTTGTGTGTGGTTGAAACCCCTTGAAGATGGAAGTTCTCCCTTAGGACAATGTCATCTGTCACTTGGCAGTCACTATGATATCAGTTATCCTTGAATAAATGCCACAGTCCAGCTTTATTCCCTAATTAAAAATCATTTTCATGAAAAGAGAAGATAAGGATAAAATAATTACCAAGTATTTATTCCTGATGGAAAAGTTGCCTCTATAATACACATGCTTGTGGTGTTTTATTTATAGAGCCAAAATTTCCCAAGACTTTGAGCATTGTACTAACCATAATCAACCAGAATTTACGTCTTCTTTAGGCCAAGAGACATGACTGGCTCTGTCCCAGTTTAACTGTCTAGGTCATATCCAGGAAGTAAATAACACCATCTGACTCTAATAGAAGTTTACAGTAAAAAAATCCTCTTCAGGCTGCAGATGGTAGAACACTTATTTAGCATGTGCAAGGTCTAATTACTGCAAAGAGAAAAAAGTCAATAAACAAAAACGTCCTCCTCATAAATATATACCCCAGTAAAACAAATTAAATATAATATAAACAATGGGAAACACAATTCTAGAATAGGTATCAATGGCATGGTTGTTTTCTATGATGATTCTACCAACATTTCCTCCCCCGGGTTTTCTCTTTAACTGAGATGAATCTGTGCAGGGGCTTCCTGTGAACTTTGTTCTCATGGAATCCTCTTCTGAGTGCTGAGAGAATGCAGTCTGGTCCACATCAGTCTCACTTTCATGGTAGCAGCCATCGAAGGCCATGGCTTGAACTGCATCAAGATTGTACATTCCAGAAATCTGTCAGAAAGACTTTCCTTCAGTTAGTCGCAAAAGTGATGATATGGACAGGAACTACAGAAAATGTAAGTCAGACACCAAACAGTTTCCATAAACATTAAGCTTGTCCTGTTCATTATTTTAAAAAAAACAGAATTCTAGGTTTGCTTCTGGCATTTGACTTAAAAAAATCATTTAATAATAAGTGGAAAACATTGCCTTGCAAATCCTGATGTAGCAAGGAGGTTCGTATTTAATTCCATGGGAAATTTAGGCACCACATGATTAAGTGCTATGCAAGTCTAATGCCAATAATTTCTAATACACTCCTGAACTGATACTCAGTTGTCCCAGACGCTTGCACTCCTCTTTGTTCTGATCAGCACGAACAGTCTGCCATGGCTTTATGAGTTGAGGGTGACTGTGATTTATTACATCATCAATATAGGCTCCTTGGGTTTGCTTTCCAATTCCATTTTCCTCTTTATAGAAAGCATACTAATACGCAGATCCGTGTCTTTTGTTTTAATTTTTGGTCTCAAACCAGAAGAACATTAACTGCCTACTTACACTTGAGTTGGGGTTGAGTTAGTGAAAGGGTTTTACTTGTTTTTAAAAATGAAATAAGCCAGACCTTCCCATTTTTGCTTAAAACCACTTCTAACACTGCTAACAAAGCACAATAAACTAAATGAAATTGGCTTATTTTTCTAAAGAAGTATTATCAGTGATTTCTTGTCTGGTTGAATGTGTACTAACTTGTTTTTGAGTTTTGCTTTGGGAGGTAGTGACTCTCACAAACATGGAGCAATGTCTAGGAAGCAGCTGTTAGTAATTGCTTTTGGAGAAAATAAAATCCTTCTTGATCTCTGGGGGAGTTGAAATATTAACAAATAAGGAGAGTCTATTCTAGATGAAATTACTTAGAATTTAAATTGGAGGCTGCTGAGTCAACTGTATCAAAATGCATATTTGGTTCTTTGTAATTTAAAACTATAATATTTTACTGAAACAAAAAGACACAGAGACTTCTGTGCATTCAGCTAACTAACTAGTGGAGATCTACACTTTTGAATTATATTACCCGTTTTTGCTTTAATAATTGTAAAGGCATACATTAAAAGTCTATATTCTATGGCCAAGATCAACAACACTGATGACAACTTATGCTGGAGAGGTTGTGGGGTAAAGGGAACACTCCTGCATTGCTGGTGGGAGTGCAAACTGGTACAGCCCCTTTGGATGTTAGTGTGGCAATTTCACAGAGAATTAGGAACCAACCATCCTTAAGATCCAGCAATACTACTTTTGGGTATATATCCAGATCTCCAAAGCTAAACCTCCCTACACTTCCAAATACACACACACACACACACACACACACACACACACACGAGGAAAGAAGGATGGAAGCAGGGAATAACAGAAATTAGAATAGCAGAAATACGACAGGCACACCAATCCCTGCAAAAAAGAGTTCAAATATTGACACTTGGGTCAACATTCCTGAAATGAATTACATGACCTCCCTTCTGATGCTTATAGTTCCTCAGAATTTGGTATCCTACAGGAACTCAGACCTGCAACAGGCCCAAACAGGAAAATCCATTTCTGTGCACATCTTAATGTGGCAGGGGGAAGTGGGCTGATGTGGGATGTCCTTCTGTACATGTGGCGCTTTTATTGGTTGATAAATAAAGCTGTTTTGGCCAATGGTTTAGCAGAGTAAAGCCAGGCGGGAAATCCAAACACAGATATATAGAGAGAGTAGGCAGAGTCAAGAAGTCGCCATGTAGCTGCCAAAAGAGATGGTCGCCAGAACTTTACCGGGTAAACCACAGCCTCATGGCAATACACAGAATAATAGAAATGGGTCATTTTAAGATATAAGAGCTAGCCAATAAGAAGCCTAAGCTATTGGCCAAGCAGTGTTGTAATAAAAAAATCTATATTCTACTAAATTTTTAAAAATCAAGAAGAAGAAGAAGAAGAAGAAGAAGAAGAAGAAGAAGAAGAAGAAGAAGAAGAAG
>LOEQ01016892.1:0-12354 GCA_001685075.1 Bramus lutescens | reverse complement strand
GAGCAGAGTTGATAGTATACTGTATGAATGAGACGGAAGAAACAGAGCAGAGTTTATAGTATACTGTATGAATGAGACAGAAGAGACAAAGAGTAGAGTAAGTAAAAACCAGTGGCGCTGAGTGGGGAATGCAGAGGTGGAGACAACGTTGGAAGAAATAGAGGGGAAGAAGAGCCTTCGAGGACTGGAACTACCATAGTGGACCCTTAAGCAGGCTTCTGCTCTCCATCAATGATGAATACCAGCGCCTCCAGTTGCCTGGCTCTAAACTCTGCCTGGAACCTTCAGAAAACCCCAGGAAGCTTTTCTTACTGGCAAGCACAGCTAAGAATATCTTTGTTGTGGGAAATCAGGAGACAAAGGACTCTGAAGAATGAAAGTGGGGTCTCCTGACCAGCTCCTGATTTGTGTGCACTGTTTCTCTGTGATGTGATTCCTAACCTCTGCTGACCCCGAAAGTTTCAGTGAAGTCTGCTCACACATAATGGCTTCCATGAGGAGTCTGGGAAGAAATCACAGCAGCAAGGCTACTGTGCATCTCAGTATCAGGAAGCAGGGGGCAGGGGGTTCTGCTGGAAGCAAGATCTAAGGAAGCTCACGAACCCAGTGGGGCCAGCACAGTGGCAACATTGACAGTGGGCATCACAGAGAGCATGGATGAAGTATGGAGCTTCCCATCTTGATTTTGTTTCTACAGTAACTTTTAAATAAAACGTTTAGAATATTTAAGAATTTATATAACATTGTATAATAAGAACAATTAGAATAGTTTCAAAGAAAATGAAGAGGGCATCTACTACTCTTCAGTTTTCCTGACTGCTCATATCTCATGTGACCACAGTGCTTTACCAAAAGCAAGGGATCTACGATGGACAATTTACAGTGCTTCTTTGGATTAGATGAATGCCCCATTAACGTGATGCTGTGGGTTCAGTCCAGAGTCCCCCAATGCTCTTAGTACCGCAGGGCCTCCATCATACTGAACTTTGACAGGCCAGAGGCTTCAGTGTGCCTACCATGGCTTTGGTGTACGAAATGAAAAGACGGGGAAAAGTATTTGCTTTGGGACACAAACGGACAACCCCGTGACTCTACTCCAAGCTCCTGCCCACTTTCCTCATGGGCAAGTAGGAACGACTTCTAGATTCCACTTTCACCATAAGCTTGTATCCCAAGAGGCCAAGCACAGACAAAGCTTAGCAGGCCTGTTTTCCAACCCTCTGATTCCACCTTGCTGAGCACTTCCGTGTCCCCATCACTGCAGCCCCACAAGCAAGCTACAGAGAAAGTAGGGTTACTATACTATTTTACATGTGACAAACCCAGACCCGGAGCTGGGGGGATGGCCAGGATGATACAACTAAGTGGTGGAGCAGGACTGTGAACTGTAACTCAGGCCTGTCCCTATCTAGGGATGGACACTACTTGGCAGATGTCATGTCACCAGGATGGCACCTTCTCTAGTAGACATTGTCACTGTTTAACTCAGGAAATTTGTAACCCACAAAGGCAGGGTCACCAAAGCAGTTCCTGATCTAGCAGCAAGGTGTGCTGGGTTCCTGATAATACCTGGGGGTGGGCGGAGCTCAACAACCACTTCTTCTTATCCAGGGCATGCCCAGATTGTCAATGCTACCCTGGGAGTGATTCCCCAAGGACCCTGCATGCTGGGTCCTGACTCTTATGAACACAGGTTTCAATTGGCATGGACAGGCAACTCTTCCACTGCCTCTGAGAAATGGGAGCAGGGAAGACAGTTCTGGTACCCCAGGGCCCAGGTTCTTTCCTTACCAGACTTCTTAAGGCCATCCCTGCTGAAGTTGGAGGACAGCATGCTTAAACGCTTGCCTTTTTTGTCTGTTCCATACCCTCTGTGGTAACCATTGATGAACTTCTTGCTGGCATTTGGATCTTGATTCTTGGAGCCACGAGGTAAATTATGCTCAGCAGGCTCCAAACCCAAATAGAGAAAGTCCGACAATTAGGTCAAGGATCTGCCCTGGGCCCAGGAAGAGTTCAAGGGGGCTGGAGTGCCCTCTCTGCTGGCTTACTGAGTCTTCACTTTTATTTCTCCTTATCTCCTAGGGGTACAAGCAGCCCATACCCGTAGGCAGGTTGGGGATCCCCTCGAGCTACAGGGCTGAGTGCTCCCACAGTTCTCCAGGCCCTGGCATCCCTGAGTGTGGAGGGATACGTGTGGAGGAAGGTCCTAAAACTGGACCTCAGGAAACTAGGGACTGTTGGTCAAGCAGTGCAGGGAGAGTGCAGGTGCAGGAGACTCATTTGTTGAGCTGTCATTATGGGGCATAGAGGCATCTAGGGGTCCTCACAAACCTTATGACCAGACATTGTAGCAGAGGAGCAGCTGTGGGGAGAGGCGGAGGGGTGATTACCTTGTTGAAGGTTACCTTGCGGCCATCTTTGTCCTGCTTCTTCCTGGCGCCCGTGCCTTTCTTTGCCCTCTCTTCTGCACGGTTCGCCTCTTCAATCCTTTTCTGAAAGGGTAGGAGAAAGAGACCTGCAGTCACCCTGTGAGGGTTCCGGACACTGTTCCTAAACAGGAGAGCACTCCTGGAATGTGGGAATCCAAGTCTTAGTACCTACACTCTGGAGCCTCTTGTCCCCATGGAAATCTCACCTGTCACTTGCTCAGTGGCTGCACTTCCCTGGGCAAATGCCTGCTCTCGCTATGGTTTGGTTTAGGTTCCATGAACAATAACCTCTGGATGTGACGGAGCCTCTTAAAGGGCTGGTTGTTGGTAGAGGGCAGCACTGAAGCCCCAGGGCAGATCTGTTCCAGTTTGGTCCCTATTGATAAAACACCATGACCAAAGCAGCTTGGGAGGAAAGGATTTATGTGGCTTATATGTCTCTATCGCAGCCCATCATGAAGGAAATCAGGGCAGAAACTCAAGCAGGAACCTGGAAGCAGGAACTGCTGTAGAGCCCACGAAGGAGTGCTGCTTACTGGTTTGTTCTCCATGACTTCCTCAGCCTGCTTTTTTATACCATCCAGGACTCGGGTGCCTCTACATCAGTTCCTGACTCCAGGTCCCTGCTTGAGCTGAGAGCTTCCACAACAGCCTTTAATCAATAAGATGCCCCACATGCTTGCCTACCAGCTAATGTGATGGAGGCACTTTCTCAGTTGAAGCTGCCTCTTCCCAGATGGTCCTGGCTTGCATCAAATTGACATCAAAGCCATTCAGCACATTATCCAAAGCCAGGAGTCATCGAGCTGCTTTTCAAGGTCGGCAGCTAGCTTGTGTCAGCATGGTTTTGTTCAGCTTAGTGGGAAAAGGAGTCAGTTTGGGCCACGGCTGCGTTTGCAGGTGGAGTAAGGGGTAGGGTATTTCCTTCTGCAGGGTGCACCCTGCGTCCTCACAGGGGCTCTCAGAGCAGTTCTGTTACAGTCCCTGTGGGGGAATGCTAGGAAGGTCATGTGATAACGCCTTAGCCAAGTAAAGAGCAGTAAACTAATAAAAGGCCTCCGCGACAACTCTGGACCTCAGGGGTTCTTCAGCCCAGGTGGATCCTAAGGTACCGGAAGCATCGTAAGCCATCTGGAATGGGTTTGGGCTGGTTAGGGACCGTCAGCTTGACTGGATTGAGATTCACCTAGGTTCACAAGCACCGTTGTGTGTGTCTGTGGTGTTTCCAGAGACAACCAGATTCTGAGGGATCTGACCCAATCAAGATTTATCCCTGGATGAATTCATCAAGAGGCAGAGAAAGTGGGGGGTCGGCCCAGTGGGAGAAGTAGGTCCCTGGGGGTGTGTCTTCAGGGGCCCTTCCTGGTGATTTTTCTTCTTCCTGCCGCCATGATGTGGACTGCCCATCTCCACTGCACCCTCCTTTCCAAAATGGCCTGAACCCGCTGGAACATGGCCCAGAGAAACTTCAGTTGTTTCTGCCAGGTGTTTTCACAGTGCTCAGAAAACCACTTAAGGAGGGGCCAAGTTAGGCTTGCAGGCCGGACTCCGTGAGGGCGGAACGGAGACCCAAGTCAGGGCTGCAGGCTGGACCCTTTGAGGGAGGAACAGAGTTTGGCACTTGGTGATGGATTTGTGTTTTAATGTAAAAGTATTTCTTCCCTAGGTTTCAAATTATTTATATGAAGCTACATGTAAGACAAAGCTTCTGGAATGCTAGAATATAATCTCTCTTAAAGGAGACGGGAACCTATTTAAACATGACGGATACTGAATTCCAAGAGATCCAGCAGCCAGGCCCTCAACCCCAGATGATGGGAGGAGTAGGCGATCAGAGATCATTTAGGAGAGGAATGCTCAGCAGAGGCTGATGGAGTTGGTGTGAGCTCCTTCTGCTGCACGGAAGCAGGTGAGCAGGCAAACATCTGCCCGAAAGCAGGGTGCAGGGCTGCAGAAGCGGAGGAGGCTGTGAGGAGTGGGCTTAACAAAGCTCAGGCATGTGGGAACTGGATAACTTTGAATTTGAGATTTCTCTTTGTCCCTTATTAAGGCTGTGACCTTTGTTCATCCCAGTTTTCCTATTTTCCAGCTGTGGGCAATCATGGCTCGGAGCAGTGGTTGACAGCAGATTAGTTACAGTGCTGCCTGCCTTAGTCATGCTCTCTTCACCCTTTGCTCTGGGGGACAAGAGGCCATAGGGAAGCATCCTCGGCAGCTGAGGGATGGGGGATGCATCTTTGGACTTGATTTTCACAAATAATGGGCCCGGGGAGACCTGAACTTTGGGGGGAAAGGCCAATTTGGCACCAAAACTCCCCATGAAAGCAGAATGGGCTGGTGAGAGCCCCTTCAGTGGGGAGGAAGAGTAAGGTATATGCTAGAAGGAGTCTCAGTGGGGACTGGCTGTAGGAACGAGAGATCCACGCTGGAGCCATCATGAGGAGAGAGGAGGCTGGGGACAGTGGGAAGGCTCCATGCCTGCACCGGGACCCCATAAACTAGTGCGCATGACTGTTTCCAACACCAACAGGTACTAGCTGTGCCCACAGTTTGACCTAGCATCAGACAGACTTTTCCCTCACCACAGACTCTGACTCAAGTGCCTTGTAGAGAGTCTACTTCAGAACACTTTTATTTGGGCAATCTCTGTCTCTTCCTCTCTGAAATAGAAATCTCTTAGCCTCATCCTGCATTTTCTATAGCAAAGCGTCTTTCTCAATGACCTGAAGTCATCCCTTAAAATATGACTACCAGGAAAGATTGTAACTCTGTCTTTGGTTGGAGAGAAGAAGCCCAATAGTGACAGTTACCATTAAGAAACACAGATAGCCTAACTAGGGTGAGTGATCTCGCCTCTAGGACTTCCCCGCTAGCTTACCCCAGTGTTTAAAAAATAATCCCCCTTTGCTCGGGGGTGTCAAATTCCAATTCTTTCTCCTTTTAATAATCTTGCATACAGTCTCGCAGCAATTTCTTCCATCGTACACACCTGGAGGGCACGCTTCTTCTTGCCCTGCCTCCTCTCCAGCCACTCCAGCACCCGGGTGAGGTCGGACATCCGCCTCTCCTCCGCCGTCCTCCAGACGGACTTCCTCTCGGTGGGCATCAGATCCTTGAGATCTTCTAAGTTTTCTGCCATGCTGATGCCTTGGCTATGCCCCACAGGAGAGCTTCTCACTCTTTTCTCTTGGTCCCTGGGTCGCTGGTGAGGCAGGTTGTGTCCTCTGGATGTAATGATGAAGGGCAGAGGTAGGAAGCAGATGGATGCTGGCCTGCGGGGTAGAGGACCTGGAGAGTGACTGTGAGGTCACTGTTGACTTAGCAACTGTCCCCTGGGTCAGGGGTGGGAGTGGAGGGAGGATGTAAGTTACCTCCCACTTTTTCCCATGAGCTCACACCCCCTCCTTGGGTTACTCTCTCCCCTGGATTTACAGCCTCTGTTCGAGTTCTATGAGCTTTTTCTTGAGGATATGCAACAGAGATGTCTATTCACCCAAGATAGGGAACCAATGACAGATCAAAATAACAGTTACACCAAAGTTCAAATTGGCTTGCCAATGAGTTTGTTGGGGTTACTTAGGTGTATGGGTGTGGGGTTACTTGCACGAGTGGAGATCGCTCACAGACCACTGCATCACTGAAAGCCCACCTCACCACGAGTGATAGCTGATAGCTCACAAACATGGCGACCTGGGAGCTCTCTGCTCATCTTCTGGCAGATTTATAGGTCAGTGAGCCTCTTCCAAGCAGCCCTGACTCCTCTTTTGTTCCCCAGCGATTGCTTTATTATTTTTAAGATAAAAAAATCACTTTCCCCTTTCCTTCTCCTGGACCCTCCCACATTCTCCCCACTGCTCTTTTTTCAAATGGTCTCTCTTTAACTGTTATGATTATATACATAATATGTATTTCTAAGATATATTAATTAATTATATTATTAACAGAATAATATATAATAATATAATATATAACAACATATTATATATATTTCTAAATAAAAACACTAAGAAAAGCTTAGTCTAATGTTATGTGTATGTTTATCTTCAGGCTGGCCATTTGGTATTGGATAACCAATGGCTATACCCTTCCCTAGGGAAGACAATTGCTCTTGCTCTTAGCATTCCTTAGTTGCCTATAGTTTTCTTGAGTAGGGTTGAAACCTTATGAGATGTTCCCTGTCCATGTTAGCATGTCTGTTGTGTTGCCCTTGTCCTTGTTTAGCTCCTGCTAGGACAGCCATGTTGATGAGACCTCATGGGTGTAGATTCTGATAGTTCTAGGAGACATGATTGTTAGGAGTAGATCACCAGAGTTGATCACTCAGACACAGTTTATAGCCAACTGAAAGTCTTTATTCCAGCTAGCTGGAACTACACTAAAATATTTGGGAACCTAGGTGTAGCTCCAAGTTTCTAAACTACACGGCTTTTGAAGGCAACACCCCCAAGCTAAAGAATAAAACCCTATCTCAGTATCTTGCTCTGAAGCTGTTGGGGAAGCAGTTTAACAGAAGCTAAGATAAGCAGTTAGCTGGAGAGGTTCTACACAAACAGGTAGGGCTTTTTTGTTTGTTGGGTTTTTTTTTGGTTTTTCAAGACAGGTTTTCTCTGGATCTTTGGAGCCTATCCTGGAACTAGCTCTTGTAGACCAGGTTGGCCTCCAACTCACAGAGACCTGCCTGCCTTTGCCTCCCAAGTGATGGGATTAAAGGCATGTGCCACCACTGCCCAGCTACAAACAGGTAGTTTTAACAGAAGCTAACTTAACTCTGATATCCTGACCTTTGGTTCCTAAAGTAGAGCTGGGTAATTTTCCATGGGATTCTTCATCAAGGAGATAAAATTCCAAGACCTGAAATGGCCCCAGCAAAAACTCGAGCTAGAGGAACCTCTGCACTGTCTTGCCCTTTTCCCCCAGCTCTTACAATCTTTCTGCCCCATCTTCCACAGTGATCTCTGACACTTAGGTACAAGAGTTGTATTGTAGATACACCATTTGGGACCGGGATGGACAACTCTGTGTTTTGATTGGGTTGTAGATGTTTTCTGTAGTGGCCTCTATCTACCGCAAAGAGAAGATTCACTTATCTTTCTGTTGCTATAAGAACAAATATTTAGAATATTGTTAGGAATTATGTTGGTTTAGTAAAGTGGCTGTCGTAGGTTCTCATCTAAGATCCATGACTTCACTAGCCCTGGGTGGTTGACTAGGTTTCTAGTAGCAGACATGATTTTACTCTTGTTGAGTGGATTGTAAGCCCAATTAGGGAACTGTTTGTTACTGCCAAGGAATGTACCCCACTACTGCACCTTTGGGGTTACTGAGCTGTGCTAGTCATCAGAGCTAGGTAACTAGATAACAGCCTAGTTGTGTTAGGCATAATAGTTAGGTAGGACTGTTGGTTGCTTCCCTCCTTTGGAGGCTTGCACGGTGCCTTCTGGTACCATGAAAGCTAGTCCTTAGGAGGCTTTCAGTCAGATCTAGCTCGGGGCAGGGGGCATTTGGGCACTAGGTTTAAAGTACCTATGGCTTAGGGTTTCTGTTACTGTGAAGAGACACCACGGCAGTGGCAACTCTCATAAAGGAAAACATTTAATGGGGGCTAAGCTATTCAGAGATTTAGTCCAATATCATCATGGTGGGTTACATGGCAGTATGCAGGCAGACATGGTGCTGGAGAAGAAACAGAGTTCTACATCTTGATCTGCTGGCAGCAGCAGCAGCTGTGTATCATACTGAGTGTAGCTTGAGCACAGAAGACCTCAAAGCCCACCCCCACAGGGACACACTTCCTCCAAGTCTACACCTACGCCAACAAAGCCAGCCTCCTAATAGCGTCTCTCCATAGCGGAGCTATTTTCTTTCAAACCTTACCTCACATGGTGTCTTCAGCAATAGGGCCTTACCTTCCATCTCTGGGGGAGGGGGGGACAAACAAGGGCAACGTCAGTCACCTGTAATGTTTTGGGAGTCTCTGGAGCAATGCTGAACAACTCAGAAGAGGGCTTCTCATGACTGGTGTTGAGGTTTTTGTTAGATGGTCTATGGCTTTGAGGGAAGCATTGTCAAGAAAGACTGGAAAATTTTATTTCAATTATATCTGCATGTTTATATATGGTCTTATGTGTATCACAGCCATTTTAGGTAGTTAGTAATATGATTTTTTATGACTTTTCAGATACCCTTGTTATTATTTTACCCTCCCCATTTCCTTTTTTCTGTATTTATCCCTCCCCCTGCCCTAATTAAAGTCCACCAGTTTTCCTCAGTTCTTCATTTCATTTGTAACCCACTTTGCCCCCTCTATTGCCCCCCCCCACAATGGTCCATTTTAACTTTCTGGTTCTGTAGTTACTCCAGGTTACCTAGCAATTGTTTATTGGGTCTATAACTTTTTGTGGGGGAGGACTGCCTGTCTTGTTCATTTCACTAACTTCTTAAGACTTCTAAGTTGTTTGTTCATGAGACTCATGAATCTTTCCCCAAGCTCTTTCATGGAAGTAATGTTTCAACTTAGGACTTCCTGGACCATCAGGAGCCTCCCTAGCAGGGTGGACTATTTTAACTGGAAGAACTTGCCACACAAACTGGTTTTAAATTCTTTTAGTTTTCTCTTCCATGTTGTTCCCTGAGCTTTATAGAGAATGGTACAGATGACACTGGGCTGCTCTACCACAGCAGCCCTTGTTCCTAGGAGCTTCCCTGGGGGGTTATAAGTCTCTGTAGTACAACATTGGCTGTTCCCTTCCATGTCCATTGTGCCTGACAGCAATATTGGCCTATGGGCTTAAGCATAAATGTTCATAAGGCAGTTTGATAGATACATCACACCTATGCAACAAAATAGCAGTGGCCTCCTACTGGGGCCTGAGATCTCTCTAGCCACAAATTTTTGTATTGTTCCAGACATGAATGTCCTCCTGTTAAGTGATCTTGAAAGCTAATCAGAAACTGTTGGCTATACCCATGGTAGTTGTACCATTAATGCACCAGCAGACACATCCCACCTGGTATTTGGGTACCGTAGCACTCAAAGTCTACAGCTCAGCAGGACCCTTAGTGTCACTTCTTCCCCAGCAGCCCACAACGCAAGACTTCCAAGACTATAATGAGGGAGCTTCCAGCTCAGTCCAGCTTTATTTCTCCATGTCTTGCCACCAAAACATGTGGTATCTTTAGCACTAGGGTTTTAACCTGTAGTTATGGGCATTTCTTTGAGTTGCCTGCTCACAAATAAGGCCAAGGAGATTTCTTATTAATAATGAAAGCTTGGCCTATAGCTTAGGCTTGTTCCTAACTAGCTCTTATAACTTATTTGTATTAATCTACATTTTATTATGTGGCATTATCTCTCTTTCATCTTGTACTTGTCTCTTCTCCGTCTGGCTGATGACTCTGCCCTAATTCTTAGCTGTTTAGCTTTTTCTTAAATGAATCACAGTGACATATCTTTACACAGTGTAATCAAATATCTTGCAGCAGCTACAAACAGCAGCAACAGCCTTTGTGGTTTGTAGGTAGCAGAGTCATGGTGCTGTGATTTTCATTTGGCCACTTTGTGGCCTCTGGGGTGCTTTTTCTACCTGTGCACTGTAAGGCAGGTGAAGTATCACTGCAGCTGGTTGTCCTCAGCTCAGCTCTACCCATCACTGGGAAATGACTATCCTTGCAACTCTCAGTTCTTCATGACACCCATACATAACACCGAGTTGATGAGGCCCCTGACGGTGATTTCAGCTGTTGCTCATTTGCAGTGAAGTGCTTATAAGAGGCTTGTGGCAGTGACCACACAGGTGAGGACATACTTGCATCCATCACTGAGAGGCATAGGTTCTGCATGGTCTATTTATTAATCTCTACATGCAAGCTGACATACATAGGAGTCTACCAAGGCCATGATTAGAAATAGGCCTTGCACAATTGGACAGCAGGTAGGACATCAAATTATTTTACAGGGATGCTGGTGGCTTTAGCTATTTCCCATCCTGTGCTGGCTTCCCTGTGACCAGACTTGACATGAACCCAGTGAGTGGTATCTGCAGGCAAAAGGCCTGTATTTTGATTAAAAAGAAAGTATCCAAGAGACTCAATGGGCTTTGGGCTGTCACATGGAAAATTATCAGGGGTTATGATTCCTGTTGAACTTTGTTATGTATTTCCTTCCATATCTGTTGTTGCCATACTGGCCAACTTAGTGCCTGCCAGTCTTCCTTTTCCTTGCATAAAGGGAGACCTCTGGATAGAGGTCACAGGTTGTCATGGGTAAAATCTCATCAGTCATTACTATCTGTACTACTTTTATTCAGCCTACAGGCAGAAATTTCTTCTCTCTCCTTCAGCCACATGGTGTCTGTTTTTACTTGTATTTCTACAGCTACCTATTCTGGTTTGGTATCCCTACTGCATGTAGCAGGCATTTACAGGGATGAGTGGCATTTCTTTTAACACTTTGTGGTGGTTTGAAAGAAAATGGCCCCCCAAAGGGAGTGGCACTATTAGAAGGTGTGGCCTTGTTGGAGCAAGTGTGTTACTGTGGGGCGGGCTTTGAGGTCTCTTGCTCAAGCTTCCCTGTGTGACAGTCAGTCAACTTCCTGTTGCCTCTGAGTCAAGATGTAAGGACTGTCAGCTCCAGCACCACATCTGCCTGAACGCCACTATGCTTCCTGCCATGATGATAATGGACTGAACCTCTGAAACTGTAAGTAAGCCACCCCAATTAAATGTTTCCTTTATAAGAATTGCTGTGGTCATGGTGTCTCTTCACAGCAACAAAAACCCTGACTAATCTTGATCTGGCCTAATTGTTGGTTCAGTTACTGGAGGAAGCTCAGTAGCTTAAAAGGACATGGGTCCTAGGGCATCCTGCACCACATAGCTGTACATATGCATGTTGCTTTTGGAGTGGTTGAAACCACCTTAGGAAGAGCGAGCCTTCACCAAAAGGCCTCCATCCCAACTTTTAGTCAGATAAGCTGAGGTGGGGCCTTTGCATGCCATGGTCACAACACTTTCTCCACAGCCAGAAGTTGCTGTTCTTGCACTGTGCACAGAGCTTCTGCCCCTCTCCACAGCTGATGCAAACCCTATTGGAACTGTTAGCTTGAGTTGCTTTTGTCACAGCCCCCAGCAATAGTTTTCTTAGTTTCTAGTGACTTCTAATAGAAAGGGATGTTGGGATCGTGGGGGCGCACAGCTGATTAGCCTGGTCTAGAGGGGTCTTAGCTTACCTAAAAGCCTCTTGAGTATTTCTGTCCCAGTCACACTTGGCACCCTTCTTTATCAGGTTATATGGAAAGGATGGGCAGCTTGGATGAGGTGGGTGTGGAGATCCTCCAGTATCCCAGGAGTCTAAAGAAAGCTGCATCTCCTTTCCATTCACAGGCACAGGTTGTTGGGAGTTTTTTTCCCAACAATTTTTCAGGTATTATATGCACCATACCAGGCCATAACACTCTCGACTTTGCAGCCAAGCCTGGCCCTTGCACGTTTTGCAGACTTATCTCCCTTCCTCATCCTTTTAGGAGCACCTCTGTACCTTCTAGAAGCTTTTCTAAATTTGCAAACCAGAGGTTAGTGTTACATCATCTCTGTAATGATGGGTGGGCAGGATCACCATATCAGGATGACTGATGGAATATGCGAGTAACCCGGGGAAGCACACAGAAGGTTCACTGTTGACGATTCCAAGTGGATTAGAATCGGTCTTGCAATTCAGCAGCTAAGAAAATTAAAAGAATGTGTTAACAAGGTCTTATATGTTATGAAAAGATTTTATTTCTTGTATCCAATTGATACACCATCCTAGGGTACGCCTACCCAACTCCCATGAGCTTATGGGGTCTGCTCAGGCTAACATGGAGGGTGCCTATGCCAGGCTACCTGACTGCTCCCCCTGCCTGGTTATATTCTCCCATTTGTCTGG
>LOEQ01016890.1:0-12357 GCA_001685075.1 Bramus lutescens | reverse complement strand
AACTTCATTGATCTTAACTCACTCGCCTCAACTTTTAAAACTTCTACCAAACTGGGTTTATCATAGCTTGCTGTAATGTATGCTTGCTTCTAATGAGGCAGAACACTTAAATAAACAATGACAAGAACTAGACATCGACTAAACAAGAGATTGGATTGACTTCTCCTGCACTAAAGAGGTAGATTTTGGAGCTTAGCTCCCACAGCACTCAGCCTTAGCCAAGCTAGCGCATCTAAAAGGTTGAAGTTAATACACTTTTTGCAACTTTATCTCAGACTATGGCATAGGGATGCCTGCTAGAAGGATAGTGAACAGAGCAGGAACAGAGCAGCATCTCCCACACCCAAAGGCAAAGCAATAAGCCAGAGAAAAAGAGCAAGCGTTGATGCCTGGGGCTCTGTAGACTGAGGTCAGGAGATGTACTGCATTTTTTTGGAGGTAAGAAGCCAGTGAAAATTTCTAAGCAGTGTGATTTCGTTGTATATTTGAAACATGCTCCCCAGCTTTTAGGCTGGAAACGTGGTCTTTGTAGTGAGGTGGGACCACAAACAAACAACTAATAGGATCCATGGCAGTGAGGAAGCTGGTGGCCAGGGCAAGGAAGCTGATGTGGATCCTGGGTTGGCCAGTGAAGATGGAGGAATGACTGTATTGAGGTGAGTATCTTAGACTAAAAATAGTTTGTGTGTGAAAAGTTGGATGCCAGGGATTTAAGACTTCAAGGAGGCAGGTGGAACTGAAAGCCATGAAGTCTACAGGAATGAGAAAATAATGGAGATACTGGTAGGATTCCCGGTCACTGTGATTTTTCCCGCCCAGTTATGGGCAAGGCCAGAACTGAGTACAAACCTAGGCTAGGGAAGGGAGGACTCAAATCAAGTTGAAAGGGGTAGATGGCAGACGCCATTAGTAAGCACTGAAACAACTAGCCACATAATCAATAGGCAAAGGCGTTGTCTCTCCACTGCTGGTCCCCTGATGCGGGACTCTGCAGTGGAATGGCCTGCAACCCCCTGTGGGTGGCCAGTAAGAGAACGTGTGATTCCATCCCAACATGATAAGATGTTTCATTTCGAGAAGGATCCCTAAGCCCACCCAGAAGTCATACATATAAGTGGGATTTCATAGGACTAGACAACACTAGAGCCAGGGTCAAATATGCTCTGTGGAACTTCAAGCTTGTTGGAAGAAAGGCTAGCACCATAGCATCTCAGTGGGATGCCCAACTGCAGCAAGATTGCCTAGCGAGCAGGCTGGCCCTGAGTCAGCGGGATACAGGTAGGATTGGAGTTTCCCAGAAGCCCTGAACCAGAAAGAGAAACACAGGGCAGGTAAGGCCTTGCATGTCCCTGAAACTAGCACAAGGTCACTCTTGAAAGCCGTAGGTATTAATTTGCTTGGAGTCTGATTGAGTAGAAGTCTTGGAGGCAGGGATTCAGAGGGATTGATTTTCTGAGAGGCAGATCCCTGTAGTCAAAGAACGTGTAAGACCACATTCTAAGAAAGGATTTAGTCACTGAGAAAGTGAGTTTCAAAACAGCCTGGTGATCAGAAAACCAGGCACAGCCATTAGCTCAAGGATTTGAAGGCTGCCCATTTAGTTGTGTATGTTCCTGTGCAGTGCATACAGAAGTGGTGTAAAGTCTCTGTGGCAGACAGAGAGGAATTTAAAACACAAGCCAATGGGCATGGTTAAATGACCCTGCATGGCTGAGACTGCTTTCCTCAAACTTGTTCTGTGGAAGGGTAGGCACAGTCTCATTTGATCTTTTGAAGTAATCTCCTCCTTTTCTCCCTTCATCCCTCCCCACTCTTTCCTTTTCTTCCTCTCTCCTTCTCTCTCTTCTTCTAAGTCAGGGTGTCATGGCATAGACCAGACTACCCTTGAACTGATAGTGATCTTGTCTCAGTGTTCCAAGTCCCAGGATTACCAGCATCCCTCCCCTGCCTCAGAGATGATGTGACTGAGGTCAGGAAGGATGAATGACATCTTCAAGGTCATATGACCAGTGCAGAGTAAAATGTTATTTAATTACTGGTTTGCCTGTTCTTAGAACCCCAACTCTTCCCCCATGAAAGTCCAGCAAGCTGGGGAGGAAGCTTTGAACTCATCTCTAGCACTGAGCCTGTCTCTGTTGCAGGAATCTGCACGCCTCCAGGCAGGGCTTGTGTAAAGAATCTCATCTGTACAGGGAGCTGCTTGCTCTGGGAAGTTCTTAATGAAGCCAAGGTCTAAAGAAGACGGAGTCTACTCTGGGCAGAGTCAGGGGAAGGCTCAGAGTCACAGCCAAGCTCCTATAATGACTGGCCAGGTCACACCAAAGGCAGTTTATGTATGAGGAAGGTCTTTGACTCCACTTCCACAACAGACTGCAGTCTGGTCTGGAGATGATCAGTGTGCCTGGAATGAGGGGCTGGTAGAAACACAACCATGTGGACTTTTTCAAGAGTCGTATAAAACGCCAGAACTGAGAGGAACAAGAGGCTATTCAGCCCAAGCCCTCCCACGTAATGATCCAGACCTAGCTAGGCTTAGCAACGGTCAGACGGCTGACCCACGGCTGGACGGAGTCTGACTCTCATGTCCACTCCTTACATTACCCCTTTTCCTCAATGCACTTCGAATACTAGACAGGAACCTGGCTTCATTTAAATAGCTCCTACTACCTGGGGGAGAGGAGGATTCTCATCAGCAGCCTCCCTAGTCTCTTGTTTGTAGCCCAGGCTGATCTTGAACTTCTGTTCACCTGGCCTCACTTTCCCTAGTGCTGAGCTTACAGGCCTGTACCACCAGACCAGGCACAATCTCCATGTTTTAATGATACAAACACATGGCTTTTATGCATTGTGATGATTCTGAGGTCAGCCCAGGTTCATGGAAACTGGTTTTCTAAGAGCAACTATCTTGACTGTTCCAGTCCTTTGCAAACTGCCTTCAGCACCCATACTCCACGGTAAGGCAGGAGTCGTGGCTCTTCTGAGGGTCTGCAAGAACTCTGGGCAGGGAAGGAGGTCATGTGTCTGTTGTCTCTTCCAGGAGCAGCAGGATTCTCCTACTATACCTTTGAACCCCAGCACTGCCCTGATTGTGTCCCTTGGATCCTTTCAGCCTTGATAGAAGCTGCAAATAAACAGGGCACAGGGAGTCAGGGCCCCTGAATTTGGTGTCTCTTTAGCTATAGCTCTCTGGGACATTGTGAAGCTTAGGGGCTTTTCTGCCTCAGTTTACCCATGGAGAAATGGATATGTTTCATTTAGGCCGATACTAGATAGACTTGGGTATACACATGCCCTGAAAGAGGTGAGGATGCCGCCTCAGACTGTCCAGATGTCGGTGTATGCATCTGCCACGTTCCACAGCTACTGAACACACCACTGAACTAATCTAGGCACGACGTGCTCCCATTTCAGAGATGTGGAAGTTGAGGGTTAGGATAATTAAATGCTTTAGGAGAAGAAATTACCTTCTTTAGAAGCAGGACTTGGGAGCATCAAGCTGACAAAACCAAACTCTTGGGGTGGGCAGGCTAATATCGCTTGTCCTGAGAGATGTTCCTATCGCAGACACGGAGTTTGACCATATTCTAGCAAAAGGGATACACAGCTGAGATGGAGAAAGGTGCTTGGATAATCTGGGTGGGGTCCACCTAGTTTACAAGCCATTTAAAGCAGAGCCTTCCCCAGCTGTGCTAATGAAACAAAGAGAGATGTGGTTTCTGAGCCTGTGGCTAGAGATGGTACCACGGGGATTGGGAAGTGGGAAACCTCTAGAAAAAAGTTGGTAAATGAAAAGAAACCTCCAGAAAAGAACACAATCCTGCCAGCACTTTGACTATGTAACCCATCCATGTACGTAATCATAAGGTGAAATATTTGTGTGGCTTGAAGTCCTGGTTTATAGCAATCTATTATGGCAACTGTGGAAAATCTCACAGCCCTAATGAACCGAGACTAGCTAGGGAACACAGGTGGGTTCTATGGTAGGGTAGGGAGTCTGCACTTCGGGGACCTAGGAATTAGAGCTATCTAGAATCTTCTGCAATGGCACCAGTGCTCTGTGTCTACACTGTCAGACGTGACACCCAGGAGCCACATGTGGCAGTGTAGCACATTATAATTCTTAGATTTTAATCCATTAAAAATTTAAATTTCAATAATCTGTGCAGCCAGGATGAGGATATGTAACACAACCTTGGAGACACAGAGGCCGCCATGTCTCAGACATTGTACCAGCTTTCCAGGGTCCAGGGCTAGCCTAGTATCTAGAATTTCCAAAAACCAGAGAGTCTTGAGTCATCTCAATGAACCCATAAGGTCAGCATTCTTGTGAACTCTGTCTGCCTAGCTCAGAGATCTGCCCAGATCCCAGACGAGTAAATGGAGAAGCCGGGCTTTGGTTCTAGCATGCCGAAGACCCGCAGCTCTTCATCAGCTTCAAAACCCTCAGCAATGCTTTCTTGCTAGCTTACCACAAGGAAGCAGACATGAAGAAGGCTGAGGGCAGGGGAGACAGAGGCTGCCAAAAGACAGAATGCAAGCAGCCAGGAAAGCTGTCTCCAAGGACACCCTTTGCTCTAAGTGCTGAAGGCTGAGGAGGTATCAACGAAGCAAAAGATAGCGGCAAAGTAGAGAGCCCATCCTCCCTTGTTACGGGAAGTGTCTGGGGTGGAATGGAGCACATGGATTCAATGAAAGAAGATTGGCTGGAGTGGTGTGAGGTCAAAGGTGGAGACATTGACAGTGGCCAAATCACACTGAGTCTTAGAGTTTAAGAGCCAAGGATCTGTACTTCATCTTCAAAGGTCTAATATGAATATTGGCATTATATACAATGTGTTTTTCACTTTGGCTTCTGTGGAGAGGAGAGCGTGGCTGTGAACAGGTATGGGCGATCAGAAGATGGTTCACCTCACCAATACACATTCTATAATTCTCCAGAATCCCCAGGAATATCATTGGTACTCTATACATATCTATTGCTTTGTATCTTCAGGTTCTTAAGAAAATGAAGCCAAATCTCATTCTATATCCTTGGCTAGCCTCAGACCTGCAATTATCCTCCAGCCTCAGGCACTCAAACGTTGGGGTCACAGGTAAATGTGAGCATGCCAGGCTCTTTGTTTGTATTTTCAAAGTGTTTTTCTGTCCCATGAGTCTCAGGTACTGTTAGAAAAAATCTGGGAGTTGCATCTCCATTTTAGAGAGGAAATCAATTCTCAGAAATGGGACCCAACTTTCTCCCTCCAAACCCCAAATGACAAATGGCAGAGCAGAGAATAGAAGAGTCTAGAAGACACATTGGCCTGAGTCTCTTCAATGGTATAGGTGAGGTGGGTATCCAGGACCCTCATTACTGGCCTGAGCCTCCACTCAGTTGAGTCAGCCAAGGTGGCCCTTACCTTGCGGATCCCGTCATGCTTCATTTCGATCACGTGGAGGGTATAGTTGGTCCGGCGCCCTTTCTCGTTAAACTGCACATTTCCGGTCAAACCTTCGAATCGTACCTGCAAACAGAGCTAGATGCTGAGCAGGGAAGCTGCCAACTCAGCAGCTTTGTTTCATGCTTATCCCATGTTGTTTTGTTGCTTGTGCTTGTGTGGTTTTTGGTTTGCTGAAATGGTGTCTTAATCAATAAGAAGCTAACAAAGATGACCTTGGACTCCTAACCCTGCTGTTGTCTCTACTTCCTTAGTGATGGGATAACAGGCATGTGCCACTGAGGCAGGCAAGCACACAGAATAGCTTACTAGCTTGGGAGTCTGCTCGACTTGGCTGGGCACACATCCTCTCTGAGCAACGTACCTAGCAACCTGTTGGTAACTTAGGACCCCTGTCTGCATCAAGTTCACACTCATCTGGTTTAAGCTATGGAAACAAGTTAATGCCCTTAGCAACCTCTTCCTAATGCCGTTTCTGTTCGAACATGTCTTGGAAACACATCCTGAAACCAAGGAAGATGGACCAGTCTTGTCTAGATTGGTTTGGGGGTACATGTGCAGTAAAGCAAGCTGTGTTTCTTTGAATGAACTTTTAGGGAGACTCTCCTATTTACCCTCTTATGCCTACACACTATTGTGTATGTATGTGTGTATGTGTGTACATATATGGTTGAGATCAGGTACATGATGGAGAGGGACACGCACAGTGAGCAAAGACCTATTAATCTAAGCCTGTCTTCCAAAATAGAGAACCTCCAAAATGACACTCCTAGTAACCTAACTCTGCCTTTCTCTGAACCCCATAAATGGAAGACTGAAAGATAAACAGGAACCTCAAGGATCCTCACACACACGGCACACTGACAATTCTGACAATGTACCTCTTTCTGATCTATGCTAACACTCTGTCTTTAGGAAAGTGTTCTTGCTACTTTACAGTCTCCGTGAGCTTTTGTTTCCTTCTCAAATAACCCAGCAAGATCCTGGAAACACCCAGTCCACATATCCTATCATGCCCAGCATTTGTTGGTTCTTCTGCTGGAGCAAAGCCTCAGAACCCAAGAATGCTACATGTGTTGAAGTTCGGAGGAGCCCACAAGCTGAAATTCCCACCCCATGTTGTGGCTGTCATAAGCACAGAGAGGACTTCCTCACCTAACTGGGCACAGTCTCTCCGAGTGCTTCAGAAAAGCACTATCAGTCAGCAGAGGGCATGCTAACAGGACATCTTCCCATCACCCTTAGCCAAACACTCCCTTCGCAACCCGCCTGCTCAGATGAGCAACTGAAAGTGAAGAAGCTGAGGGACCGTGGTCCCACACTGGAAGCCAGCCTCAGAACTGATGCCTTGGATGTGACTGGAAAAGGTGCCTTAATTCCTTTGTGAGTCCAGGCAATCAAATACCTGCATATCTGATGGCCTGGATTTGACATTAGCTTCCCCACTGAAAGCCAGGTGACCTTGGGGGATTCACGCTTTTCAGTCTGCAGGTTATGAAGTTCCTTCCCCATCTACCTGAAGAGACACAGCTAATGCACAGTATGGCGGAAACCAGAGTGCACCCATGGATACCTCACATTCAGCCAGAGTGGGCAGGACTTTATAGATGTCTCAGATGGCTCACACATCTTTTCCACTGGACCCAAAAAAATCTATGGCATGGGAACTGCCAGACTGAACTTTCATGGATTTATACCTTCAGGTTCAGATTTTAGATACAGCAGGCAATATGGAACTGAAAGCCCATTTTTTTTCTGTAGAGACTGAGTAACCCTTAGGCTGAGAATGAGTCCAGGAAATAAAGTCCCAGTCCTGATGGTGACCCTATGTCCTCAGATCCTTCCTACCTATGAGTGTCAAGGTAAGTCTCTCTGACAATATAAGCATTGCTTATATCCTGCCTTCAATAGCTTGAATAAAAGGCATGCAGAGTTTTCTTTTTCAGACAGCAGTCAGGAAGGATATCTGGTGTGTGTGTGTGTGTGTGTGTGTGCATGTGTGCGTGCGCGTGCGCACATGTGCGTGCATCCCTGCCTGCCTGCCTGTTCTGAAGCTGACCCTTTCATCCCTTTCTGGTTTGAAGTCTCAGTAGGGAGGCCACGACAGGCCCCAAACACTGAGCAAATTATACAAGTTCTTTGTTCTCTCATTGGCAAGCCAGAGATATTGCCACTCCTGGAAACGTCTGGACCATCCTTGCTTGGCAGAAAGAAGACAAAACATGGATGCTGCCACAAAGAATGCTAGAGAGGAGTCAGTGGCTTCACTTTCTTCTCACCTTGGTCACTGTGGTGCTTTCAATGGGAAATGTTCCCCATAGGCTTGTGTATTTGAATACTTGGCCTCCAGTTGCTGGTGTTTTTTGTGGAGGTGGAGGTGGTACAGCCTTGCTGGAGAAAGCATGTTGCTAGGAGCGCATGTTGCCATGCCTCTCGGCCATAATGGACTCATCCTTCTGGCACTGGAAGCCCACATGAAGTCTTCCTTCTGCAAGTGCTGTGTATTATCACAGCAATGGGAAATAAACTAATATAGCCCCACCCTGGCCCATGCTCAGCTCTCCCAGTGCTTCAGGTTCAAGGTGCTTAGCTTGGTTGATAGGTCTAAGTTCAAGTAATTTATTTAGACAGCGATGGGAAAATTGTTTGGATGACTGTATAGTAGACTATCCTGACCATATAGGAAAAATCATCATTACCAATACAAATGGGCACCTGCTCTTTGGTACTAGTCTCAGATATCAATGGATGTTGTATGATTTTTGATTGTGTTCTAATGCTCCTGAGACTGAGAATAAAGTTTGTTTTGAATGAGAGGATGGAGCTAGCTTCTAGCTGACCAAAATTAACCATAGAGATTTTTGAGGCCTGAGGGCAGATAGACACGGGAAGGAGTATGGCGGAGCTTAGAGAGGGTCTCAGCCCTTTTGGATGGAGGAACACAAGAGATAAGAGGTTGTTGGTTGTTCTTCTCTACCACTTCTCTAATCATTCAGGTTCCTACCCCAATCTCTGACTCCTGAAATGGAGGAGACAATTGATTATTCTTGGCCCCAGATTCATGGGCGTCGTTAGATTCCTGGAGTAACTGAAGCCCTTCATGTCTTCTTGGGGGAACCTATATCCATGGACGTAAACCACAGTGCTGGAGGATGGGAGGGGACATGAAGCAGAGCTGCCAGGATGTCAGAACAAGGGGAGGCCGAGTCTGTGCCCCAAACCCTTTGTGATGAAGGGTAGAAAAGCTTCTAGAAACTCAACTTTGGAACTACTGTCTTCATCCATGATTCTGTGCTCTGGGAGGGAGTCAGCCCTCCCAAGCATAGGGCGAGTGAAGTCAGGATGTTGCAGCTGCTTATCTCTCCTTGCCTCCTCTCCGGGAACTCTTGGAGTTGTCCTTGTCCCTGCCAACAGCCTTCATGAAAGTTGGAAGGTTTGGCTTGGTTTTCCGGTAAAGGGAATTGGTGCCAGCTCGGAGCCAGCTTCCAACAGGATGCTGAGGTAAATGCTTTCCTTTTTGCCTAAGAGCCGTGGTTAATGTCTGCTATGTTAGACATGTTAAAAGTAATTATTCAAGATTTTTGTTAAAGCCCAATTAGGAGTGCTGTTCTTCCCAGGGTAATTGCTCCAGGTCCGGGGTTCCTTGCCATCAGTTTTTTTCTTTCAGTGGGAGAGAGATTTAGGTTCAGTTCCAAATGGATGGCAAAGGGGCACAGGCAACAGGGAATTTATAACCAAGGACAGGGGAGGCGCCATTGATGGAACATTGCTGTGAGGAAACCTAAGGAGTAACAGGGCTTCTTAAAGTCCTGGATAAGTTAAGCTATCAGGATCCCGCTGAAAATGAAGCCCTGCTACATATTGCTTGAGGGCTGGTGATGGCTGAGCAGCTGATCCTGAGGCCAGGTTCTGACTGGCTTCACTTAGCACATTCTCAAACTGCTTCCCTGAAAAGATCACTGAAGGGCTAGGTAGAGGATGAGGTATCTTGCTACAGCTTGACAACCAAAGAGTACTTGCCAATTGTCAATTTTATAATTAATAGATCTGGCTCCTACTGTGCTCTGTGGTCATTCAGTGAGGTAGTACACTAGATGCTCAGGGCCTGGGCTCTCTGTCATGTTACATCACAGTTATTGTTGCGATTATTTTTAGGATTTACCTTCATAGAATGTTAGCCTGCCAGGCAGGTTGTGTAGACTCCAGATGGCACCATTAGCTCCATCTTAGGTAGAGTGGGCTTTGCCCTTTGTACTGCGTGACCTTTGTGTGACTCAAAGGCTACATACAGACACAGGAGCTCTGGAGCAGATCCCTGGGTTCCAAAGCTTGAATGCCATTAGGATTTACCTAGGCGCTAGGGGCATCTGTCCTCTGATGGTGTGACTATCTAAAGGAAAGGAAGGAAAATGGCCGGACAGTGGTTAGGTGAAGGCTCCAGAGGACAATACTGTAGCGTGGACTCTACTGGGTTCCAGGGTAGGCCTGATGCATAGAAGGAGGGGCCCTGGGCAGTGGTCTGGTTCTACCTCTGTGACTAAGCCTCTGTGTCACCAGGGAGTCATCACAGGGCACCTGGGTCTATCATCTCATTTATAAAGGAAGGAGAAAACCACGCCAGTGATTCCCAAGGTCTCTGCTAGCAATAAACTCTTGATTCTAAGATGATTCACAGAGGTTTGAAAAGGAGTCTGTTTTAGGCAGATGGAATTAGTGAGGGAACATTTTGGTTTGTTTGTTCGCCCATCAAAGAGACTGAAGGAGTCTCTCGTGGGTTGGACTTGACTTTTTTCATTGTCCCCAGTGTTTAGTCCCACTTGTTCCCTGGAGTGCACAGTCAGCTTTTGTGAGCTACCCATGAAAGGCAGGCGCACATGTGTCTCAGTTCCAAAACAGAGTTAAGATATAAGCCTTCACCATGGCAACTGACTCTCTCCAGTCCTGGAGAGAAGGGCAGAAGCAGGGGATGAGTGTATATTACAGCGGAAAGATGGGAGGTAGGCCACAATGAAAATGAATGCACTCTTAGAGATTTTTTCTCTCTCTAGAATTTCCTGTGTAACTTGTGTTAGGTAGAAACTAGAAATCCTCCTGCCTCTGCCTTCTGAATGCTGGGATCTTGGGTGCTGCCTGCTTGGCCTCCTCCTCTTCATGGAAAAGAGATCCATCAGAGAGCTTGATGGGTATTCTGAGGTTGTTCAGAGAGACCTGGGGGGTTGTCTTCCTTGCTTCCTGATTCAGACCACTGCCTGTCATGGGCTTCATCCCTGTCATGGTGGCGTCAGACTATGCTTTTAGGGATGTCATTAATATGGGAGAAGCAGAGGAACTGGAAGGTAGTGGCACCAAGGGCAAGTTCCTGGAACCATCTGAGGCCAGCCTCACACTGTAGACAGAATCTGTCTTGACTGCTGTCAGGAAAAGCATTTTAAATAAGCTGGAAATGGACTCTGACTCTACGGTAATCATTCTGGAACCTGCCTGGTGTCTGTTGTCACTGCCTGGTGACCTTGGGGCTGACCTGCACAGAGACGCAGCTGAGGACCTAGAGATGCCTACTGTGGCTGGAAGATCTGCTGCCTCACTTGGGTCAGGAGGACGTGACTGAATGTTCTCCAGAACACAGGGCCCTTCATCAGGCTGGGAAGCAGCTGCAAGGCTCTTTTCTGATCTTTCTCCAGGTTGTAAATGTTACCAGAGCTGTGAGCATGCGGATGAACATTTCGTGTTCATGTATCTCATGTTTCCATGTCTCCTCTCCCCTGGGAGCCCAAATCCACCGTCTGCTGAATGCAGGCTTAATGGCGGAGCTGACCTCACCAAAGGAATACCATTGGTTGGGAAGGATGGGTTCTAAAGGACAATTGTGCAAAATATCTTGCTGCTATGGGTTCCCCTCTATGCCCTCACTTTGCCATTCCCTTTGGTTTCAGTGTAGCCTCCTTCCCACCATTTCTTTAGAAATACAGCCTCCATCAGAGGCAATTCTGTGTACCAGCAAATTGAGAACTATAACATGAGCTTGCAGTACTTCTAGAAACTTCTAGGACCTCCAAGAGTATTCCAGCAGTGGGGAGAGCCTCAGAAACTTCTAAAGCAGGAAGTTCAAAATAGACCCATGTATACCACTGCCTCACCCTGCTGTCCCAGCAGGCATATTAGCAATTGAATATTTATACTCTCTATTGCGGAATTTAGATTCTTCCTCCAAGTCCTGTGCATAGGCAATCAATGGGGCCAGGCGTGATTTTCTATTCTTGTTCTCTCACTGTTCGAGTGCAAACAGAATTAATGACTACAGTGCTGAGACTTGAGAAAGTTGGGTCAGAAGGATGAGCAATAGAGCCTGGAAAAGTGCACCAATAGGAAAGGGATGAAGAAGTCAAGTCTAGGCGTCTGCTCGCAGCTCAGAGCCAACCCTGAGCCTTTCTTTTCTTTTCTAGTTTGTATGTGGTGTGTGTGTGTGTGTATGTGTGTGTGTGTGTATGTGTGCACGCACGTGCGTGTGCTGTATACAGATATGTGGATGGGTGCATATGTATGTGTATACATTTACACGTAGAAGCCAGAGGCCGATGTCTTCCCCTGCTACTCCCCACCTTTTATATTGATATAAAGTCTTGCACTTGAACCCAGCACTCACAAGTTCTGCTAGGCTGGCTAACCAGCCCACTGTGGAGATCCCATCCCTGCCTCCTGAGTGCTGGGATGATAGCCGGTCAATCTCATCTGCCCACCATTCACATGGGTGCTGGGGATCCAAGCACTGGTCCTCATGCTCTTGTGGTAAGCATTTTCCCTGAGCAGCTACCTCTCCAGCCTCGTCCCTGCATAGATCAAGTCCTCTTTCTGAACATGGAAATCAGTGGCTTCCTTCCTTCCTTCCTTCCTTCCTTCCTTCCTTCCTTCCTTCCTTCCT
>LOEQ01016889.1:3348-14280 GCA_001685075.1 Bramus lutescens | reverse complement strand
TTCTTTCTTCTTAATGCTAACCAATAAAATTAGCACTTTGTGATATATGCATTGTACTATATTATTGGCATGCATGATTTATTCATCTGTTGACTGCAGAGAACCTGGAGAACACAAATTTCCCTTTTCATTTTATGATTAACATACAGAAAAGGTGATCTAGACAAATACTATAAAGATTGTAAATATTTAATGTGCCTTAAGTTTAGTAACTCAAAATTATGTCTTCCTAATTACATGATGTTGACTATTTTTTTTTAAGTTACAGACAATCCGATATAAACCTGGCAGATTATTCTAGGCCACTAAGAAACTATTCTGCAATTCAATATAATGCCACAGTCCACTGAGTGTCTAGGCCACCCAGAAATAATGTACGGCTTATTGCTTATTAAAGTATATTGCCATTTACTTTGACCCTTGACAAACTCTATTCTTCAAGGTTTCGCTCTGCCTTTCTTTTCCACTCTTGACAGGTAATGATTTCAAAAGATCTATTAGATATTATATGCATAATGAAAGTGCAAAGCTTCCTGTCTGGTACAATAGACTGCATTTTTATTTGAAGCCTCAAAGTTATACTGTGTCATGAGTACTCAGAAGGTCAGTGAGGACAGTGATTGTTTCCTGTCTCATTTTCCTGGCAGATATTGGCAAAGTTACTTGGTTAATACATAATAGTATTCTTTTCATTTTTCTCTCTTTATCTTGAAGGTCAGACTCTTCTTCAATACACATTAGGTCAATGATATTCTGTATTCTAATGGTTTCCATTCTATTCATTAGTATGCATTTTGTGATCTTACAGTGATATAGAATAATAAAAATTGGTTCATTAATTCTTTTCTTCAGTAAAGACATCATGTTAAAGAAAAACTCTCAAAAATGATAATTTTAAACATCTGTCCCAATCCTGTTCCTATTTTAATGTTTCATAGTCCCTTCATACACATTTTTAAGTAGTTGCCATCATAATGTAGATACCATTACCATCCATATATTTCTTTCTTTGTATTGAAATTTTGTCCTTAAAGTTATGAATAGTAATCATAATTGTTATTTTAATATCTATGGGTAGTTTTTCTATATTGATGCATCAACCACTTATAACATGTCCTCTAAAGTTGGTTAGCTTTCCTGCTAGAGAAGTCTATAACAAATATTTCCATGTTTATTATTTTAAATGTTGTTAGATTACTTCCTAAGTAAAAAAATCCTGAATTAGAATGATGAGGAAAAAATGCACAATTTTAAGACATTTTTCGTAAGTTCTCCCAAGGTTACACAGCATAATAGTATTACCAGCTCTGACTACAACTGTCAGCTTTGAGGTATTGCCAGTGCTCAGTGGCTAGAGGCAACAGTGAGGCCCAAGAACCTGTTGTCCTTCTCTCGGTCACCCAGTGCAGCAAGAGAGAACCAAATGCTCAGGAGTGTCCTTCATCCACCACAGACAGCACATGGCACATGCATTTTGGCTTTTACACACACAAAGACACGGCCACACAAGATAAGTTTTAAAAAGTAATTCCATGGGACCTGCTTTCATTTAGTTTGAGGGGGTTTATATTTTGGCTTGAGTTGTTTGCTGCTTTGCCCAGGGACTCTACCTGTCAATTCTCTGCTGTGTTGATCAAAGACATCGCCCCAGATTTTACTCTTCTGCTTCTATTTCTTCCGGTAAGCATTCCCATAAGTTTCTGTGACTTTTGATGAAGTTGTGAATTTTCTCCTGTATAACTCTATGTCTACTTTTTTCTATTTTAATTTTATTGATTTCAAGATAATCTTGATTTTTTATTTTAAGTATATTTTGTGAAATATATTTTGATTATGGTTACCCTCAACTCCTGCTAGACATTCCCCATTTCTCCAAACACCCATATATCCTTTCTTTATCTCTCACACACAAACTAATCTGTTTGTATAATTTTACATTTATGTATATTTTCAGAAATTACCATTTGGTATTGGATATTCAGTTGGTATCTTCTTCTTGTGAAAACTATTTCTACTACTTTCTGCACCTCCCAGTTACCTGCAGTTATTTGTGTAGGATTGAGATCTTGTGGTCTTTCTCCTGTCCATTTTATTACATCTGTTGTTGCTGACCTTTTTCAGCTTTTATTTAGCCAGTCACATTGGCAAGACCTCCTTCCACTGTGAAAGAATAATAACAATATGTTGTATATGCCATATAGAATATTGTTCTATAAAAAATAAAAATATGTAATTCTCAGGTAAATGGGTGAAACTAGAAAACATCAGATTAAGTGAGGCAACTAACCCAAGTAAGACAAACATCTTGTGTTCTCTCTTAAATAAAACCCCTAGTTCCAAATATTCAGATGTGAGTATATAAACTAGAGTAACTGCATTAACCAGGAAAGTCAAAAGGTACTGTGAAGGATATTTAGAGAAGTATAATTGATCTCAAGGAGAAAATGGTCAAAATGAGGGCCTCTAACTAAGGAAATAAGAGATAAATATAGAAGAAGAAAAAAAGGATTAGAAAGATATCTAAAAAATCATAAGGAATCTTATGACTAGCTATTTCCTAAAAATACCTATGCAAAATATAAGTCAGAGTATAATAATTACACATAAAGTGCTTAAATGTAATTTTTCTATATGAGCTAACAATGCTTTCTCTAAGAGCCAAAGACCATCTAACTCTGACATCAGTAATGCATGAGAAACTCTCTTTTGAGTTGTTGATCAGAGCTGCCAAAGAGATTCCATAAAAGATTACAGATTATTTTTGTTGTCCTTGGTTGTCCTCTAGCGATGGAGGATACAGTTCTACTTCTAAAGATGCCATGCATTCACGGTTTGGGGACCAGAGGCTGCTGAGCTTGAACTGAACTGAAAGTATCTGATGACTAGTTTTTATGATGGCAGAAGGCAACATGCAATTTTCCAAAAGTCCTACCCACCTATGTTGCCTATGAACCGCAGCAATCAGCATAGTTTGTTAACTGTAAGCATGCATTCCTGGGATGTAACCAAAAGCACTCTAATTAGAATTAACAGGAGGGAAATCATGCATGGTATTGAAAAACAAGCCTGATACTCCAAGCTAGTGAAGTCATGGATTTTCTTATTCTTTTTCTTTCATTTATTTATTTGTTTGTTTGTTTGTTTGTTTGTTTATCTAGTTAGTTAGTTAGTTAGTTAGTTAGTTAGTTAGTTAGTTAGTTAGTTATATTTTGAGACAGGGTTTCTCTGTGTAGCTTTGGAGCCTGTCATGGAACTAGCTATTGTAGACAACACTGACCTTGAACTCACAGAGATCTGCCTGCTTCTGCTTCCCTAGTGCTGGGATTAAAGTGCCATTACTGCCCAGTGAAGTCATGGATCTTATAAGAGAACCTATAACCATCACTTAAGAAAGTCTGCTACTGGCTTTAGAATGCTCACTGAGTTTGAACTAAACTTGGACTACTTTATAGACCCCATTAGAACAAAACTGAATTCTAGAAAAATTGAACTCCAGTGCTTGTTAATTTGAGCTCCACAGATGAAGAATGTTTATAGTGGTATATTATTTGTGTTTTAATAAATAAAGCTTGCCTGAAGATCAGAGGGCAATGCAGCCATACTTGTCAGCCATACAGTCCAGGAGGTAGTGGTACACATCGTTAATCCCAGGACTTGGGAAAGAGGCAAATGCATCTCTGAGAGTTAAAGGTCACATTGGGAGTCACAAGATTGAATCTGTCTAAAAAAGAAATAGAGCTCACACAAACTGATTCCACACTTGTGGTCACATACCTTTAACCCCGGCACTCAGGAGGTAAAGACAGGAGTGATATGGCTGGGTGGAGAGAGGAATATAAACAGGAAGAGACAGGAAATCAGTGGAGTGTGGAGCCTAAGGATTTGTGGAAACAGGATCTTGTCCCTTTGGTTTGAAAATTTGGTAGAGGTAAAAGTGGTTGGATGCTTTGTTTTTCTGATCTTCAGGCTGAACCCCAAAACTGTCTCTGGGTTTTATTATCCATGCTAAATGTTAATTTATATTATAAGACATAAAATTATTAAATATATTTTTATTTTTATAATAAAGTTTTGGTGTGAAAGAAATTGAATGTATGAAAGGGAAAGTTGTACAAGGAAGGTTATTTTTGTCCTCATAATACAATTTCTAAAAGCAGAATTTCTGATATTTCATGAATTAATATAAAAATCCCATGTGGAGTATCATTAATATTAAGACAATCTTTCTAAATGACTAGAAAAGAGTGAAACTTTCAAGGAGACATGAACCTGTAACTGAAGGTTTCTCTTCCACCCTCCAGTTCCTGAATAACCACTCTGAGGCTTAATATTAATTACAAACTCTTTGGGCTATTAGCTTAGACTTATTATTAACTAGCTATTACAACTTAAATTAACCCATTTCTATTATCCTATATTTTATCACGAGGCTTGTGGCTTGTTACCTCACATCTTATTTCTCTGGCAACTGCTGGTATCTCCCAGATACCACCTTGTTTTGCCCTGCATCTTTGTTTTCCCTTGTATAGCACATTTAGATAATGTGTGAGTCAGTCCTCACAAAGGGAAATTCCAAGTCAGTTTCAGATAGATTCTTCCACTCCCTTTGACTACAGTTAATTGCTCTTCAGAAAAATGGGTATTTACTTAGAGTTCTGGGGGACTGTCCAAGGCACTATTAATAGCCAGTATTGTTTGATATAGTCTTATGAAAGTTTCTGCTCAGTCACTTGAAGGTAGGTGCTCCTTGCCTGACACAGTTTTTTCTTTTTTATATATTCTATGGACCCCAGTATTAGTATTTTCATTTCATGCTGGACAATTCCATTTTAATTATGCATACATATACATACATGATATATATTAACATGAATTTCTAGTAAGCTTATATCAATTAAGCTTATACAATATTGTCTCCCCTTGGCTTTTTAAAGCATCCTTAGTGCAATTTATTCATTCCCCCTCCCTTTCCCTCTGTATCATCCTACCATCTCCCTCCTCATTAAGTCCCCAGTCATCACTAGTTTCCCTTTCTCCCTTCATTACATATGTGATTCTACTCAGAATTCTTTGAAAGGATGAGGTACCACTACCAATGATGGTTAAAAAGAAGGCATAAGAAGCAACTCTTAATCAGAGATCTCTGCGTAAGAAAGTTATTTCTGTTTTGTAAGTACTATGAAAGCCATTTATGTCCTACTTATGTTTAATGTCATCCATTAAGTATTATTAGTGCACAAGCAGTAAAACTAATATAGCTGGAAGAACAAAATTACCTATGAGATAATGATTTATGATAATTAATCACATGTAGTAACTTTCTTATTCTGCAGTGCCCAGTTATTTGGGCAAATATCCATGTAGAGCTTGTTAGTAGAGAAATCAATTATATGTATAATTTAAAGTTTTAGACATTGAGTAAAGCAGTTGCTATACATAATGGGGGTAGGTCTCATATAATCAGCTGAAGGCCTTATCATCAAAGGCAGACGCCCATACACACAAATTATTGATTTTATTTAAAAATTAACATTGAAAAATTTCTTGAAGTTACTGCCTCCAGGTTTTGGATTAAGTATGAAATAGTTAATCCATTCCTGAATTCTAGATTGCTAACTGTTCACAGATTTTTGGACTAGTCAGTCCCCAAACTTTTACACACTTTAAGATACAATTCTCCATAAAGCTTTGAAACAGAGAAAAGTCTCTTTGTAGTTATAATTATATTTCTAGACACAACTTGGCAAACAGACTTTTCTACTTTATGGTTCTGATGTTGGGGAGACTCCACAAATAGCAGTATTTGCAGAAGCCACACCCAAAGCAAAAACAAAAAAAAAGGCAATGGATACCATGGAACAAATGGAAGCAGATCCAGTTGGCAGTACATTATTTACATTGATATTACATTGATACAACAAATGGACAATAGTGCCTGCCATATTATATAACTGTAGTACTTATATTACTAAACAGTAGTAGTTCATATTGTGTGAACAGAGCAAAACTGCAATGAGAACCTAGATCTAGGACAGGGAAAATTTTACAAACAAATTCTAAATTTAAACATATCAAATATAGGATTATTACAGATGTAATAGAAATATAATAACTCTCAGAAAGGAAGCTAAGGTATCAAAATCTCAGGGACGAGAAATTCCAGGCCATGCGGGGTCATGAGCTTTGAGTTGAGAGAATGCAATGGAAATGTGTAAGGGGGCATCATTCATTAGGAACCAGAGGAGAAATAGAGCAGCAACACTATTGTCCTAATTCATAACTAAGGACTCTTCCATATGTTTGTTCTTAGTATCTGAGCTCCCAGAGGAGCAGGGACATTCTCACACACCAGATGGAATACTGGTTCAGTTATATAGAACAGAAATGGAGCAAAGTTAGTTTCCGACATATCAGTGGCTCTTCTTAGGCTAAGGTACTCAAGGAAGTGAGGCAGAGCAATTTTCTTGCATTTACTCCTCATTACAGACAGTTTATAAGACATATGATTCCCTTTGAGTGTGAGATGCTAGAATACCACCACGGCAGTACTGAGGACTATAAACCCACAAGTTTATGCAGAATAAACTAATGTTCACTGTGTGTCTTTCTCAGTTTCACTTTACTATGAGTTACATGAGATGATTGTTTTAGATGGAGACAAAATGTATCTTGTCCTATAGTTTGCGCACTTCAGTGGACAGAAAGCCATATATGGAATGAACACGCTGAGAGATAACTTCTCACATCATGAGTAAGGCATCAAGAAAGTGAAAGAGCATGCGGTTCTGTAATCCATCATGAATGTATGACTGCAGAGAACTGCCATATGTCCCACTAGACACCGAATAAAAAAAAATACACTCATTCAATGTTTGGACCTCTGGCGGACACACACCACAACTATAGAGAGCATCATCTCATGTAAGATTAGTTCTTTTCCAGGCTGTATGTGTTTTGTGTCTGTTAATAAGGAATTGCTTCCTGCTCAGTGTCCATTCTTAGGTGTCAAGTTCAGTGTCAGTAAAACCACTCGATGAGGTTGCTCTTTCACAAAAATTGTTATCTGGGTAGTTACTGTTGACTAAGCAGAGTGTTAAACGCTCTGTAATGAGGACAAACTATGTTGTGTTTGTTTATATTTTTCATCTTTGCTTCTTTGGAACATATAGCATATATCCTGGCATATGAAAAATGTTTCTGGTCAAATAAATGCAACACATAAGAAAATGAATAAAAATGATTTCAGTGGAAGGATAGTTCAGTAAATCTTAAGAGGCCAAATTCATGCATGTTAATTCAAAAAGTGTTTGTTAATCAAACAGTCCAGGTATTAGATAAAGCACCATATAAGGTTTTACAATTAAGCTATGAGCGGAGGCAATGTGATCTCTGCTCTAAATGAGCATAATTTCAAAGAACAATGAGAATGAGAAATCAAAAATTTCAGGACATCATAAATATCATGTATTTTGCTCAGGCTCACTTAAGTAATGAACTCCAATTCTGCCAATGGAAAATTTGCTCATCTGTAGTTTGTACTATATAATCCAATTAGCATACTTTCAGAGAGTTTATTCTCTATCACAAGACATCGTGGCTGTGACCACTGGAGTGGTCAGGAATCTTTTACTTCTGATGTTTTACTGTGGTCACAATCAAGACAGGCTCATTTTACTTGGTAACATCATTCATAAATATATTACCTGTGGCAGTCATAGTACCTGAACATAATCTTTGCCTACTAAAAGATAAATTAATCCTCTTTTCCTCTGAGTGTGGCACACATTTCACACATAAAAGCAATAGGGTTTTTCTCTTCAATGTGTCCTATTTTTGTTAGCTGAGTTCTATTGCTTAGACTTTGGTTCTGATGTCCATCTTGGACTTGTAGGAATACTTTACACTGTTCTATTTTTCACACTTTTCAAAAGTACACCTATATTACTTTTCACTGTATTTGAATTGTTACAATTATTGAGGCTTGAAAAATATATGCCTCGCCAAACAAAGCAGTAAAGATTCTGTAGTGTTTCACCATAGAGCCTGCCTTTATACTGCAACTTGTATGAAGATAACAGAATAAGATCACAAGTAAAATTATCATTCCTCTCCCATCAATTTACTGAACACACTTCTGCTTTTAGTTTTGCTCTAACATGAATGAGTAAGATCCTCCAAACCTTAGATCCCATACCATTCCATGAACAGAAAGAGAATTTGAGGTGACCGAATTAATTCTAAATGTCAAAGAAGGCATTTTCCTGCAGGAAAACAGGAACCAACATTGCAGGAGATGATAGATAAATGAGCAAGGAGACACCGCCAAACTTTTCCACTTGCTGGCCTAGCAACTGGGATATTTCCTGTGATTAACAGAACTGTTATACTGTGTTCTCAGGCACAAAATAGTGCAATATGTTTTAACTGCAAAAATTTTATTATGAAGTTAATATATGTAAAAATAAATGTATTGTAATCATGAGATAAAATCTAAAAGCAACATTTCTGATATCTCCTGTTTTAAAATGAAAAGTTCAAGCTGTCATTGAAAATAAATATAACTTAAAATTATCAGAAAAACTTGCTATACTTTTATGAAGAACATAACAAGTATTGAACCTTGGTTATTCGTAGATCATGACTAAAATAGTAGAATTAAATTCATGTATGAAATTTAGTTTCCCTGAGGCTGGGTAGTGGTGGTACACATATTTAAATCCAGCACTCAGGAGGCAGAGATAGGTAGATCTCTCAGTTTGAGGGATTTTCAGGAAAGGGATACACAGAGAATCCCTATTTTAGAAAAACAAAAAGAAAACATTTAATTTCCCCTATAAATATTGATATAATTGGAAACACAATCATGTATTATCCACAAAAATAGACAACTCTTAGAGATGAATTGGTCAACATGTTCAAATACACAATGAAAACTGTAAAACAAGATCAAAGCTGAGAGAGACTAGAACTGGAAAGACATGTCATGTGCACAGCCTTGAAAATCAGTGTTTGTTGAGTAGTAAAGGAGCCTCAATAATTTCCACAAATGACACCCACGTGATCTGATGAATTAATTCTATAATAAATATTGAATACCAAAAATTTTGAAAAGTCAAGATAATTCTGGGAAAAGGTAGAGCAGTATTCAAGGACTCTGACTACCAGAATTTAGAGTAACAAAAAAATTATACTAATAGAGATGGTGAAATAACTTCAAGAATATATATGTAGACCAGTTGGAGAGAAAGCAGCATTGAAAAAGGATAATGTATTTTTAAAAAATCACTAACATGTTTGGAAATAAAAATAAATTATAACATAGAAAAATACATTTATGGGTTCTGAAAAGGCAAACTTTTCTTATACAAGACCAAGTATAGAGAGTAGCTCAATTCATTAAAATAGAAGAGCAAGAGGATTCATGAATGAACAAAAAACTTCTGTTTGCAAAATACTTTGTAAAGAAATACATGGTAAGCACAGAGTAACAGAATATTAATGCATAATCCCAAACAAGAGAAACACAATAAAAAATCTAAAATGTTAAAATAAAGGCACCACAAAATGAATAATTTAAATAACTTAAAATTCATACCCACAATTATGGGGGAGAATTATTTCAAAAGTGACATCATTATTTACTCAAAATTTTGATTTTAAATCAAAGTGGCATAACATTCACTATCCATTAGATTTTTTAAAGTTGTGAGCAATGTCATATCACATGTCACTGGAGAGCCTCACTAATGATGAGGATGAAAACTAAGTCTAACAATTTCAAAAAATATATCAGCTGGTTGTTATGCAATAAGACACACACTTAGAATACAAGCAGTCATTTTTCTGCTTGAATATTTATAAAGGGGATTTTAATATATAAATTTGTAACTCCCAGTTTCATTCCTTAATAGGGAATGCTTCTAACCTGGAAGTCATCTAAATCTGCTTAACAGCTGAAAATAAAAGAGCAGTGGGCACAAAGAAAAGAAAGCTCTGTAAGTAAATGCTGAAATAAGACAACATAGAGGAATACCAAAACAGTTAGCTATAGAGAACTTTACTATATGAGATTCAAGACAATGACACGTTAGAAAGTCAGAAGGTGAGTTTGCTTTTTATCAGGAATTGGTAAATTGGCCAGGAAGACAATTCAAAGGTGATTTAACTTCAAACTGCCAATATATTAAATAATGTCTAAATTATATTTCAGTAAATATTTATGTTTAAAAACTGGCCAATTTATACTTTCACTCTCTCTCTCGCACACACACATGCACACATACACACACACACTAAATGCTTAGGAGATAGTGTCTAAATTTTCCCTAGTGGAATTAGAAACTGATGCAGGATCATGCAATAATTCTTTAGAGAAAAAAAAGAGGTTTGGCTGGCAGTTGGTCACAGCTGAAATTTTGAGAAAATGAGACTGGATCAATGTCTCCGACTGTGGTAGTTTTCTCAGCATGAGAATAAAGTAGTTCTCCTTCAGTTGCCATGTATCACAAAGTGACCATATTTAATGAAGCCTGAAAATGTGTATTACTTCTCTGTGTGGCATCATAAATGGGTTATTTGCTAACATTTTTTTTTATTTCTTCTCATTATAAATCACCATGTTTTTCATGTATTCACAGGAAAATGGCCATTTGCACTTTTAAAAATATACTTGTCCAGGGGAAATTATTTTGGAAGACTTAAGGAAAACCTATGACTGAAGTTGATGTTTCTCAGAAATATCTCAGATAGTAAAAGAATTCTCTGGTTTAAAAAATACGGTGACATCTGAGAGTTTAGTGTGTTCCTGACCGGCTGGCAGAAGCCCGGGAAAGGGAGCACAGACACTCCTCAACCCCCTAAAATTTCTGATCATTCTGCAGGGGCTTCTCTCCCCAGCTACTGCCTCTCTCTTCCTATCCAATCCCAGCTTGC